>JAMPIV010009674.1:27500-96204 GCA_024509875.1 Oreohelix idahoensis
AGTTATAGTATATTGAGTCCTTCTAATATTTTCACTTGATGAGGGTCCTAAGGCTTGGACTTTCAGTATTATTATGGGCGTTTTAAGCTCTCTAATATTAGCAGCTACTCCTAGTCCTGTGGCCGGTCCTATAGGGTGTCCGGGTTACAAGCTCCTATTTTGGCTGTCTTTAATCTCTCCTTGACAAAATTGGAAGTCAGTGAAGTAGTTTTACAAAGCAGTATGTTATAAGCGAAATTTTCGCCCACATAGCCATGTTGCTTCGTTGAGGAGTAATCCAATCAGGAGCAGTCTATCTTAGCATTTTTATGCCAAACCAACCATCATCAAGACGGCTGATATTGGTAGGGGTTTATGCCGCACTTTTTCATCTCATGTAAAACATTACTATATGACATAATAAGATATTGCATTTACATGGTAGTTTCAACCTCCATGATCATATTTGTTCTTGTCACTTCCGTTGTTACTTATCATGTTTAACAACTCACTACAACACAGATCTATCACTGATAATATCTTCCAAGATGTTGCTTTCTTGTAGATGATTATTACGACAAATTCAATCTGCCGGAAGTGTTACCTCACTTTCCGTGCCTTAATCTTTAAGAAGAATGATCTCTTCCGACATCCCATTGAAATCGGCCGTATATTTGGGCACATTATGTTTGCGAACTTTTATCAGTATTGGACAAATGAAACAACACGGTTAGGGGTGATTATCTGCAATTCGTGTCCCCGCATCAAAGATTGTTATCTACCTTCGCCGACAACGTCTGGTTTTTCACCCTATGCCATCTTGTGCAAAGGCAACCCCAGTTTATCTTTCACTCATCTATCTGGTGCTGAGAATACGAATGTCGCCGTAATGTAACAAACACGTCGAGCGGTCAGGTAAAACCGGGATGGTGAGTGACGAAGTAGGACAAGATATGATAAGCTAACCGTGAATGATGAAAGCGTAAACAATAAACAAAAGAAGAATTAGCAAGTATAAGAAATGGTCGAGTAACACTGCTGCAGAGGAATGAAGACCAGAAAAAGAGAACGAACATATTTTGTCACAGCCACCAACGTTATAAACCAAAAGTATGGCTTTAAATGTAAAACCAAAATCACATACCCTGTCAAAGTATTATGTGTGAAAAAATGAGTGGTACATTATCCTAAAAATGTTTTTTCACGTTTTGCAGGATACCGTAACATTTCAAGTACGCCATGTCTGTTTGTCTAATTTCTTTGTTTGTTTTTGAGTCTATTATTCCCTTATTGTCAGAAATTTTGTTGATGAAAAATTCTCTAATTGGTGAATTGGAAGACAGGGTCCAATCGAATGACCAGCGAGATATACTGATTTAACTCCAGTAAATTATTTTGTGTGGGGATATTCAAAACGAAGAAGGAAGAAAAATCCAAACTGAAGACTGGGCAACAAATGAAGAGATCAAATCAATAATACCACAAAAACACTTTAAAGAATAGTGGCATAAGGAACACCTAGAGTTCTATACCGCAGAGCAATTATACACATAACCAAGAAGAGATCACGTAATAATTTTCAGACTAAGAATCGATCGACCATAGCAGACACAAATACCATCTGTTCAGCAAACTGAAAAAATTGGACAGACGAAGAGGACAAACAAAAAGACTGTCGGCTCTATAAGAAGAGCAGAGTGGCAGCGTTGCTATCTCCAGCAGGATGAAAGAGAAACTGTACAGTGACGAGAGAAGCCTGAGATGAACTTCTAGCTTTATAGCAAGAGAGATAGATGTGGTTATTTGAGTGTAAACGACGAAGAGAAAGAAGATAACCTTTGAGGGTCTCACAACAGCAATAAAAGGGGCATTGTAAAGAAATGACAAAGATTGATATGTGTCGTGAGACATTCTAAATCCACATATCTAAATTAGAAAGTAAATGTAAAGCCTAACGAATTAATTCAATCAAAGGAAAGAAGAATGGTAAAAGAGCAGTGCGGTCACAATAGCGTACGCCTGTGTTATAGAACGTCATACTAGCTAAACAAGAAATCCCCTTTTTCTACTTCGTCTGCATAATTGTAACGCTTTCACGTTTGCTAGTAAAGCCTACTGCATCAAATACACGCGTTTCGAAAAATAAAACGGGTACTGTGTTTCTTAGAAAACCTTGAGATAGACACACTGCGTAATGACCTAGATTAATATTCCATTAATGCTACCCCACGCGAAAGGCATGCAGACTTGTTTTTTTTCTTCAAATAAACAGGGACAAAAAACACTACCAATACGAGGTTAGGTTTTAAAAAACATGGTTAATGCTTATTAGGAAACATGACACAATACTGTTTTACGTCTGAAATCCTGACATTAGCCTGACAGTACAGAAGACACCCCATCGTATAGAAGTGAGCGGGTGGTAGAAGAAAATACATATTTTGAACGCTGCCACTTAGCTCCATTAAACTTATATATTTGGGTGCCTTAGGTCTTGCTGACAAAGAATATGTTAGGTGTTAAGCAAATGGTCTAATAATTAACAAATTATAGCCAAAATACTATAGTGGTGTTGTCTGACAACACAGGATCATATTTGCTCATAATGGCGTGTTTGGACACTGCTTTAGAGGAAATGAGGCCACCACGTTAAATCCGATTTGATTGGCTAGAATAATATGTAAGGCGAAACATGATTAGTCGATGGCAAATACTATTTTTGGTTGTTAATGGCAACGATAGGAAGGGTACTTTTTTTTTCAAAAGCTTTTGTAAACATGGTCTCATTGGCTAGACCATTTAATATAGTCAATTAGGAGCGTCAGTTCAGTGCCACTTTTTGAAAATCCAATTTGTAAAAGCAAGTGCGTTGAGATCCAGCTCATATTTTTCTAATAAAAGCCTGGGACAGAGGCAGATCGGAATTGTGCCATAACTCATCGCCAGTCAACGTATTTGTTTAATATTTCCGTGAATTGTGGTAAGCTAGACATATTTGATATCTTTTAGATGAAAATTGAATGTGAATTGATAAATTTATGTCTGTATGTGTGTGGTTCAGTCAAACATGAGGCAAAGCCTAGATATTGCTCTATCATGAGAAAAACTTGTCGGAGAGGAGTATAACTGCATGGGATTGCCAAATAGTACTATGACACCTATCTTATTGAATAGAAGGAATTAATGCTGGAATTGCAGAGGCGTTGTAACCATTAGGGAGAGGAATACTGGTGTATATTGTTCATGAGAAGCTAACAGTTGGCCTACCGCGCTGAACTCGGTGTTTGTTATGTATTGTGCTTCAGTGTGGAAATAGATTATAAATTAGTTCTGAAGTAGGAGGTACAACCTTCTTGTTTCAGGGACCGTGGTACTAAAGTATTAAAGCAGCACCTGGTCTGAGTTTTGCTGAATCCAGAGGCTGATAGCATACTCCTTGGTCAAGATATCGACCAGTGTTGTTTCTCAAGAAAACTGTGAAGCAAGCGAGCATAGGAGACTGTTTCCTGCCGCCCACACAGAAGTTAAGATTACGTTGGCCAGAGCAGCTCAGTCTTGTGTATACCCCCCTCTAAAAGTGACTTTACATAAAATCAAGAGGGACATTTATTTGTTTCAAATAAAAAGAAACTGTGAACCTTTCCAATATTATTTCCACCAGAAACAAACACTTGAAGTCATGATGACAAACAACAACCTAGCTTGAATAGCCAGTATTACCTCATAGTACTACATCACTACTTACACACTGTTGCGTGATAAATTCTCGCAACATCATTTTATTACAATATCTATTTTATAACGCAAGGGCAACAACTGCTTGAAATTTATAGTCACTTTTCTCGGTAAGCATTTGTCTTCTCGCGTTGGTATCGAATGCAGTTAAGTTTGAGCTGTGGTCATTTTGCGCTGGACTGCGCATGACTTGTCTTGCTTCTTGGTCGATCGGTTTCCGCCCACCACTAGTGGAGTGAGCGATTTGGAATGGCGAAAGAGATGCCTCGTTGAAGAGGGGATCTCCGCTATTTTTTGTTCTGTCAGGGATGTGTAGTCCTCTTAATGGATATTTCGTTTATTCGAGATAATACCTCTAGTGTTTCCCACATGCCGGGAGGCGTGATATTTCTGTGTATTTCATGAAAGCAAGGTAAATTGACTTTTTCATTAACTCTATCGATTTTTGGTCGTGAACGATTTCTGGTTCATAGCCTGTCTTCGAAAGTCGTCGTCACGAGATGTTTTCCCAGCTCACATGTCGCTGTATTGTGCTGCATCGGTTGATGCAGGTCCCAAGGACTATTACTTGCTACTTGGTTACCTGAACTAGGTTTGAAAAACCTTTGTTATCTAGAGGATATTTTTGAGGACATTATTTGTACTTCGGCAGACGTGTCTGTCTTGCTGAAGTCAGATTAAGGAGAGTGAACTGATCTCATATATCTGGTTATCTCCTGGCTGTTATAGAAAAGGATGGAGTTTTTCACCTGACTACATTTACAGCACTATGAAATATAACATGCATCTGACTCGTCATTGTAATGCTGTCTACCGTCTATTGCTGTATTGAATGTTGCTGTGATAATGACTGTTTGATGTGTCTACACATTCGCGTAACCATTTTGTCACTGTGGCGTCCACAATAAATAATGAAGAAAAACGTCAACGGCTGTTTCAAGAATCATTGACTTTATACGTCGTGAGTTTACTGACGTCCTATGTGGATTGCCCTGTTATTTTTGTATGAACATTGTTTTGACTGAACACATCTGCACACTACACAAAACCAGACATGCGGATACCATCCATCATCATATGGCATCACGCATCATTTGGTGGCCAGTATCACCCTAATAATTATAAGCATTTCAAAAGAGGATATGGTAATAGAGGTTATTCCTGCCGAAGACCTCAGAACCAAACAAATAGATGTTCGCATCAATGTGAACATGATAGTAATCGTGGAAACTGGAATTCGAACCAGGATAACAATTACAATAGAGACAATAATAACTGCAGAGATAATAATAACTCTGATAACTTCAGAGGTAATAATAGTCGGGGTAGATCTCAACACAAAAAAAAGAGATATCAGCAGGCTAATGCTGTACAACAGGAAACTGAGGGAGCCTGTAATCATGTTGTTGATAATAAAAACTTTGACGCGGTCACTGGTTCTGCTTTTGACTTTGAGAGAGCAAACAAATGCCCCCAATGCAGTACTTTATTCGAACCGGGTACCATAACTACTTTGAGTTGTGGTCACCCACTTCCCGCTCTTCCTGCTGCTGTTGCGCATGACGGGAGGGGTTCTTTAATTCTACATAAGGGTCTTGTTAATGATACTCCGGTCTCACTACTTTTCGATTCCGGATGCACCACTATTGGTGTTAGACAATCGCTTGTAGATCCATCTTGTGCTACAGGAAGGGTTATTAAATGTGTCACATTTGGCGGCACTCTAGAAAAATATCCTACTGCTGTAATTCGCATTGCCACTCCTTTCTTTACTGGAGATGTGCATGCTTGTCTCTTACCTAATCCTATTGCGGACCTTATTATTGGTCGTATTCACGGAGTTAGGGAGTGTACCCCACAGCAGATTGCTGCTTGGGAAGATAATAACATGCAAGCTACAAATGCAGTAGTTACAAGAGCACAAGCTCTACAAACACCCGAAACTTCACTGAATAGTGATAATGAAGTTGATAGCCAAGATAGTCACTTAGTAATCACTCGTGACTCTTTCATAAAATTGCAAGAAGAAGATCCTTCTTTAAAAAAATTCTTCGTTCTTGCGAAGAAAGGTGATCCGAATCAGGATACAAATAGAAAATCTTGGATTGCAATGAGAAACGGCGTACTTGTACGTATGGTACAAGATTCGACTACGTCGGCACATTCGCAAATTCTTGTTCCCAAGGGCATGAGAGTGCAAATATTGCAACATGCTCATGACTCGCAATGTGCTGGACATATGGGTTTTGCCCGTACGAAGTCGAGAGTCCTTGCGGCTTTCTTTTGGCCCTTTGTCAATAAGGACATTCGTATTTACTGCCGATCATGCAAGGTATGTCAGGAGGTCAAATCTAGAGGACCACGACATGCTGCGCCTATCCAGGCTGCTGACATTCCTATTCGGCCGTTTCAGAAAATGGCCATAGATATTATTGGCCCTTTTAAGGTCAAGTCGGCCAGAGGACATCAGTTCATCCTTACATGTGTCGATATGTGCACACGTTGGCCAGAGGCTATTCCTCTTAAGAGCATATCTACTACAGATATCGCAGATGCTCTTTGGTTGATATTTTCTCGCTTGGGGTTCCCCAGAGAAATATTGTCAGACCATGGCACTCAACTCATATCTGACACTATGTCACAGGTAATGTCTACCTTACATATTGAACGATCTCTCAGTAGTATCTACCATCCTATGTCTAATGGGTTAGTTGAGCGTCTGAATAGAACGCTCAAGACTTTGCTTGGTAAGATAACTGAAGATCATCCTCAAGATTGGGACAGGGTTTTACCGCGGCTCTCTTTGCCTATAGAGAAGTCCCTAATAAACACACAGGATTTTCTCCCTTCGAACTTGTCTTTGGCGCGCGTCCACGCGGCCCTATGTCTTTATTACACGATCTCATCACTGCCGATGATATTAGCGATGAAACTCAATCCTCATATGAGTATGTCATTGCTCTTAGACAAAAGATCATTGAGGCATGTAAGCTAGCAACTGCTTCATCAGAAATTGCTAAAGAGAAGGCAAGACAGTTTGCTAACAAGAATAGATGTCTACGACAACTTTGTCCAGGTGACAAAGCATTCGTCCTACTCCCCAGTAGGGAAAATAGACTTCTTATTGCATGGAAAGGTCCGTATGCAATAGTCTCTCGGATTTCCGATGTTGACTATGTGGTCGATATTGATGGAAAGCATAAAACTTTCCACATAAACATGCTTTCGGAATTTCACGAACGTCCGGACTATTTGCTGCCTATTTTTCCAGGCAACGGATGATGCTCCTGCACCTCACGGTCATTATTCATCCCTGTCTGTCATACAGGATGAGGAAGCTACCTTCTCTGATGTCAACCTTCCCCTTCCGGTGGTTCCATTACATTCCACGGAATCTTGGAAAAACGTTTCTGTTTCTCCTAATCTTTCTGGTGACGAACATCGACAAGTCTCGTCGATGTTACAAACATTTCAGGATGTTCTCACTGACATTCCTGGACACACAGATGTCATAGAACATGACATAATTCTTACCGACAATAATCCAATTAGGGTTAGGCCGTATCCTATTCCTATACACTTTCAGTCGCAAGTGGAAAAGGAATTGGATGAAATGATTCAATTAAATATAATTGAACCATCGACTTCACCATATTCTTCTTCCATGGTTATTGTCCGGAAGAAGGATAAGAACATACGAATTTGCGTTGATTATCGCAAATTGAATCAGGTCACAAAGTTCGACGCTGAACCGATGCCTTTGTTAGAAGATCTACTGATTAGACTTTCTAATTCTAGATTCTTCACTAAACTTGACTTGTCTAAAGGTTATTGGCAAGTGCCTTTAGCAGAGCATGCCAAACCTCTTACTGCTTTTTCTACACCTAGGGGTCTATTTCAATGGAATGTTATGCCTTTTGGTCTCATGAACGCCCCTGCCACTTTCGTTCGCATGATGCGTCGAATTCTGTCACATCGTTCGGATGTCATCGCATACTTAGATGACATCTGTCTCTTCAGTGATACCTGGGAAGATCACTATTTAGGGTTATATGACTTACTGTCCACTCTACGTGAGAATAATTTGACAGCGAAACCTTCTAAAGCTTTTGTTGGTTTTGGTGAAATCTCTTTCCTGGGTCATCGTGTTGGTCATGGTCTCTTGAAGACAGAAGACCACAATACTTCCAAAATACTGAACATCTCTGTTCCTAAAACGAAGAAACAAGTTAGGAGTCTCTTAGGTTTAATTCAATTTTATGGGAGATTTATTCCAAATTTATCTTCGATCATGGCACCTCTATCAACATTGTTGAAGAAAGGTTCGCCTAATCTGGTCCGTTGGTCTGAAGAATGCCAATCTTCACTAGACCAAATCAAGAATATATTTTCTTCTCCTCCCATCTTAAGATTACCTACTCTTGATAGGACTTTTGTTCTTCGGAGTGATGCTTCATCCACTGGGATTGGAGCAGCACTGATGCAAGAATATGCAAATACTCTGCATCCTGTTATGTACATTTCTAGAAAACTAAATGCGGCAGAGAGGAACCACTCGGTTTTAGACCGTGAGTTGTTAGCGATGGTTTGGTCAATTCTAAAGCTACAAAGATTCCTCCTGGGCGCACATTTCATTCTAGAGACTGATCAGAAAGCTCTTACAGCTATTCAGACTAAGAATTTGAAGAGTTCGAGATCCACTCGATATGCTATAGCTCTTCAACCTTTTCACTTCACGGTACGAGCTATCCGTGGTGCGGATAATGTGATGGCTGACATTTTGTCTAGATGCCCACATGACTCCAACTAATACTTCTGTCCTATATTTCCATATATTACAGAGTCATAACACACCTATATTACTACAATAGATTAGCACATCTGTACTCACTTTATATGTACACACTATCGTGCTTTGTTGTCATCTTCTTCTGTTCGTTTTTAAGATGATAGAGGAGGACTGAGTAGTTAATATAAGGGCCGTTAGTTTACTAAACAGCCACAATTATTAATAATGTATTGTACCTTATGAAGCATATTAGTTATTAATTAGCATTATATTGCTTGTACTTTCTCAGAATGTCATTGTTGAGCTGAGGACTTACCTTACTAGTATCAAGCATGACGAGTTCTAGATTGTGTACTTACCCTCGGAATACCAGAGCATATGTCCTGGATCGTCATGTAGTTTAACTTTACTATGTACTTATGTCATTACATGTCAAATAATGTACTATTTAAATTTTCCTATTAGATTTGTACATCCATTTTTAAAGACAATATTAGAGTATGCTGTTTAATGATGATTATGGTAACTTGCATACGTATATTGTGTTTACATGCTAACGTGATGTGTGTTGGTGACACCTCCCCGATGTGAATATTTTTTGAGACATATTTATTTTTCTGTTGAGGTATATCCTCACCAGACACTCTATAATTAGCCTCATGTTAGGCAATTTAATTAATTATCAGCGCATAATTCGTGCGTTTTGAGCCGCTTATCGCATGCTCTTTGATATTTAAAAAAAAAAATATGTTCCACATTTTTTTTTTAATCGGGAGGAGGTGGTGATATGTTGCGTGATAAATTCTCGCAACATCATTTTATTACAATATCTATTTTATAACGCAAGGGCAAGAACTGCTTGAAATTTATAGTCACTTTTCTCGGTAAGCATTTGTCTTCTCGCGTTGGTATCGAATGCAGTTAAGTTTGAGCTGTGGTCATTTTGCGCTGGACTGCGCATGACTTGTCTTGCTTCTTGGTCGATCGGTTTCCGCCCACCACTAGTGGAGTGAGCGATTTGGAATGGCGAAAGAGATGCCTCGTTGAAGAGGGGATCTCCGCTATTTTTTGTTCTGTCAGGGATGTGTAGTCCTCTTAATGGATATTTCGTTTATTCGAGATAATACCTCTAGTGTTTCCCACATGCCGGGAGGCGTGATATTTCTGTGTATTTCATGAAAGCAAGGTAAATTGACTTTTTCATTAACTCTATCGATTTTTGGTCGTGAACGATTTCTGGTTCATAGCCTGTCTTCGAAAGTCGTCGTCACGAGATGTTTTCCCAGCTCACATGTCGCTGTATTGTGCTGCATCGGTTGATGCAGGTCCAAAGGACTATTACTTGCTACTTGGTTACCTGAACTAGGTTTGAAAAACCTTTGTTATCTAGAGGATATTTTTGAGGACATTATTTGTACTTCGGCAGACGTGTCTGTCTTGCTGAAGTCAGATTAAGGAGAGTGAACTGATCTCATATATCTGGTTATCTCCTGGCTGTTATAGAAAAGGATGGAGTTTTTCACCTGACTACATTTACAGCACTATGAAATATAACATGCATCTGACTCATCATTGTAATGCTGTCTACCGTCTATTGCTGTATTGAATGTTGCTGTGATAATGACTGTTTGATGTGTCTACACATTCGCGTAACCATTTTGTCACTGTGGCGTCCACAATAAATAATGAAGAAAAACGTCAACGGCTGTTTCAAGAATCATTGACTTTATACGTCGTGAGTTTACTGACGTCCTATGTGGATTGCCCTGTTATTTTTGTATGAACATTGTTTTGACTGAACACATCTGCACACTACACAAAACCAGACATGCGGATACCATCCATCATCATATGGCATCACGCATCACACACATATTGTAATAATAATATATGTCAATACAAAGATCCTATCTATAAATTGTGTACATACAACTTGTGATTACATTTGATTGTGATTCCTGGTTCATTTTGTAGTTGAATCAGGATATCTATTATTGAAAGGAATTAATACACATTTTAAAAGTTAACATTGGACTTATTAAGATAGTCATATAGAGTGTTCTATGTATGTGAGTGTCACATTGTTGTAAAGTATTGTGGATTAAATTAAATTGTTTATCTGTCTGTTGGTTGTTGTAAACATACACTTTATCACTATCATAACCCTAGACATTCAACGTAGTCATCACAATATTCCAGAATAAGTCTGACTGAGGTCTAAATGTGGTAGCAAAGTAAGGTCATCTGTAACACACCACACTTATTAAATACAGATACCTTCACAGCTGATCTCAGTCAGTACACTAAGTCCCCTATAAATATTTATATCAGCCCACTTTACCACAATATGATGGATTTTGTGGACATTTTCGCAAATGCTGAAGTTACGTATGAAAGCTCATGGAACCATTATGAATTGTAAATAACTTTATTATTATCAATAAATAATTGTAGAGTTTGGTCATTATTACAGTGTATTTGATTTACACATACCATTACATATTACAGTGAGACAGGAAGCTGTGGAGAGACCTGATCGCCTACGCCACAAGGCATTGTGCATGAAGAAAACGAATATTAAATGTTAAAGCCACATGTTTTGAGCAAAAAGGTAAAGGACTTTTGACTCACCCTGATACATGCAGGAATCTGAGAGCTATTGACAAAAAAAGCGTAAACTGCATTACCCCTCATTTTCTACCAGACACCTACTTAAGAGAAATTCCCTAACGCCCACCCTCAGGCACTCATACACTCCTTTCCAAAAACCCCATTGAGCCACGATGGAGATAAGTTAGTAAACCCAGGAAAGCTTCCAACCGTGTGTTGCTGTCGTTCTCTCGTCGTTTATTCCAGTCACGTTGTAAAAAATAGTTTTGTCTTCTTCAAGAAAAATTTACTGGCTCTGAGGCTTGGAAGGAGTCGTTATAATGTATCATGTATCAGCGAATATTAACAATAATAAATATCTAAAAATATACAAGTCGATATCGCTTACCTGCTTCCGTGTCTGCTTTTGGATTAGATCTGGCACATTACCCGGATCATACATTTGATTGGTTCATTCAGGACCGTCGAGAAGGGGAGAGGACAACAGTTCAGGGGACCCGAGAGTATCTGAGCGCAGAGTGGAAGGCTAAGCTAACGGTTTTTGCATTATTAAACAAAGTTATTATATTATTCAACAGACAATTTTTTTCTCTCGTTTAGATAGGGGTTTCTTAACTTGTGGTTCACGAATGTGTGTCTATGAATGAATACAAGGAGGTTCGTGTTCATAACCTAAAATGTTAAATCTTTATTATAAATATTAAGTAATAATTATATTAAAATGAAATATGGTTTTATATACATTTTTTTCCCAAGAATGGGGTCCATAGCCTTATCAAAGTAGTCCATGGCCTTCTAGTACAATCAAAGGGATTCACAGCCTTCATAGAACAATCAAAGGTGTCCATAGTCTTCATAGAACAATCAAAGGGGTTCTTCTTCTTCTTCGTTCGTCCTGAAAAGGACGGTGGTTGCGTTGTGTCTGTTTACGCCTAAGCTGTGATATCTGCACCTTTCGGTCGACACATCCGACTTCTGCACGGCATTTTTTAGGACCGGGTTTGCCTTCCCATTTCGATCCACACTCGCTCAGCCAGACTGCACAGCTGCAGACTGTTTCCAGGACCACCACGTGGAGGTGGAGTGCGGTCTTGACCAGCTCTGGTTCGCTGGTCCTGATGCAGGCAGTCAAGCTATGAGTCGCTGACTGCGGTCTCTATTGGGGTTCATAGCCTTCATAGAACAATCAAAGGGGTTCATAGTCTTCATCAGACAATCAAAGGGACCCATGGCACAGAAAAGAAATAAGAAACCGTGGTGTAGATTATCTGGCCTGTCATTCCGGCGCCTCGGACAGATCGAGAAACCAATAACCTTTCACCCTGTCGACAGGTCTACATGTCACCTATCTAATTAACGACATTTGATCTATGTGTCAAAGATAGCTCAAAGCCTTCACAGAAGCAGGGATGCCAACTCCACATTGTATATTTGTAGATGTTTATTACTGTTACAAACGTATTTGATTATTCAAGAAGTTGCCGTAGATCTACGTGGACTGTGGAAACGGAAAAAGCCACAACTAATGACGTAATGCCACATAATCATGACACTTAATGAAAAGAGCAAAACCAGTTGAAGCTAGACCTCTTCCAGGAATCCTGCATCAAAGCAGACATGTGTCTTACAGTGATGGTTTCTGTAGTAATTTATTTTACATGGTAAACGAGCCATTACCATGCAGAACCTCATATTGTGTCCCGTCTGTACACAAACAGACGGAACTTAAGGGGAAACTACCGTCTTGCTATACCCTTAACAGTCATGAATCAAAATAACTTCCATAGAAAAGAGAAGGAGGTTAATTCGTATTCAGTGGTACCCCCTTGGCTAGTAGGAACATCATTCGCTACCTGTGATACCCAATCAAATTTAAAATAAAAGATACCTTGACTGTAGGAACTTGGAGTGTCAGGACATCTACGCAACATATAACATTAGAAGACGTTAAGAGGAACAAGAAAAGAATTTTGGGCATTTATTCGGAGTATGTGGAATATTTCATCTGTCGTGACAGCATTATAGACAAGTTGGAGAAGCAGAGAGTGAGATCAAAGTTAGAATACAAGAGGAGCTTTCATTGCATCGGGAAATATACGGAGATTATGGGAAATTTACGGAGATTATGGGAAATATACGGAGATTATGGGAATGGGAAGTATACGGAGATTATGGGAAATATACGGAGATTATGGGAAGTATACGGAGACTATGGGAAATATACGGAGATTATGGGAAATATACGGAGATTATGGGAAATCAAGGTTTATCACAAAAATAAAATCTTCAGTTCAGTCCTACTATATGGTTCTGATACATGGAGAGCAACATAAAGGAAAATAAAGAAGTTACAGACTTTCATAAATATGTGCTTGCGTAGAATATGAGAATTGATATGTTGTTCGTCCATCACGGGTGATGAAGACCACTCTGTTCATCCAATTATTTAGGAATATGTTAGGTTAGTCTATGGGTACGAAGGTGACTGATGAGCCCGATGCGGGCCTGGAAAGATCTCGGACAGTGTGGGCAGGGAATGTTTGCTTCATGTGAAGGTTTTATTTCACGGTCCTTTCTAGCTTCCTCCGCTGTTCCGCTGCTGCTCTTCTGGATGATTCGCATGCCGCTGCACCTTTACGAAGAGATGTGCGCCAAGCAGTTCGGTCTTGCGAAGCAGCTTCCCATGTGTCTGGGTTTATGTTAAAGGTTTTCAATGACGTCTTTAACGTGTCTTTGAAGCGCTTCTTTTGGCCACCATGGGAGCGTTTACCCTTCTGTATCTCACCATAAAAGAGTATCTTTGGCAGTCGATGGTCTGGCATGCGGACTACATGACCTGCCCAGCGAATCTGTGACTGCATCAGAATAGTATCAATACTAGGGATACCAGCTCTGTCAAGAACGGCGGTATCCGGGATCTTGTCTTGCCGTTTGATGTTCATTATCTTCCTGAGACAGACTGTATGGAAGTGGTTTAGCTTCTTTACGTGGCGCCTGTATACAGTCCATGTTTCATTTGCATATAGCAACACTGGAAGCACCGCAGCTCTGTACACCTTCAGCTTTGTCTGTAGACTAATGCCACTTCGATGCCAAACGTTGGTGTATAATCTGCCAAATGTGCTGCTGGCTTTGGAGATCCTGGTGTTCACCTCATCATCAATGACAATGTTCTGGGATAGTGTGCTACCAAGGTATGTGAATCTGTTCACAACATTCAGTTTCTCACCATTAACCTTGATGATTGGCTCAGTATAAACTGTGCCAGGAGCTGGTTGGTACATGATTTCTGTTTTCTTCGTGTTGATGGTAAGCCCAAAGTTGGCGCAATCTTCGGAGAATCTATCCACACTATGCTGCAGATCAGCCTCTGAGCCAGCATTGAGGGCACAATCATCAGCAAACAGAAGATCTCTGATGGTGTGTGATTTGACCTTGGTTTTTGCTTAATCCTCCTAAAGTTAAACAATTTTCCATCAATACGATAACTAATGTCGATTCCTGTGTCCCCGTCTCTAAAAGCATCAGTCAGCATAGCAGAAAACATGATACTGAACAGAGTCGGTGCAAGTACGCACCCTTGTTTAACTCCATTTGAGACGGGGAAAGGCTCTGATAGCTCACCGTTTTCCTGAACTCTAGCCTGCATTCCATCATGCAGTTGCTGCACTATTGTGATAAATTTCTTTGGGCAGCCATATTTTGCCATGATCTTCCATAGACCCTCTCTACTGACCGTGTCGAACGCCTTTGTCAAGTCGATGAACGCTGTGTACAGGTCACAGTGCTGTTCTTGGGATTTTTCTTGTAGCTGTGTTGCAGCGAACACCATATCTGTGGTTCCACGTTCTTTCCGGAATCCACACTGACTTTCAGGTAAAAGACCTTTGTCAAGATGAGCCGTAAGGCGATTCAAAAGGATTCTGGCGAATATCTTCCCAGCGATTGATAAAAGAGAGATGCCTCGATGATTGTTACAGTCTTGGCGATTACCTTTACGTTTATATAGATGTATAATTGACGCATCTTTGAGATCGTGTGGGATGGTTTCACTCTGCCACATTTGCTGGAAGATCATGTGAAGTTTCTCTATCAGAACTGCACCGCCATCTTTATAAACCTCAACAGGAATTGAATCGGAGCCGGGGGCCTTTCCACTAGACAGTTGACGAATCGCTTTCTTAGTTTCCTCCAGAGTTGGTACATCATCTAATGCTTCATTTATAGGAATTTGGGGAAGACGGATGATGGCTTCGTCGTTAATAGATGATGGCTGGTTCAGAATATTATTAAAATGTTCAGCCCAGCGTTGGAGCATTTTTTCCTTGTCTGTAATTAGTGTTTTTCCATCTGCATTAAGGAGGGGAAATGATCCTGATGATGTTGGACCATAGACCGCTTTGAGTGCAAGGTAAAAATTTTTCAAGTCATGGCTGTCAGCAAAGCCTTGGAGCTCATCTGCTTTATTACTCAGCCATGAATCCCGCATCTGGCGTAGTTTATGTTGGACGATTCTACGCATGTTGTTGAAAGCGTCTTTCTTGGATGTAGATTTTGGATCATTTAAATATGCTTTATGGAGATGGTGTTTCTCAGAAAACATCTGCTTTATATCATCTGAGTTCTCATCAAACCAGTCATTTTGTTTCTTGATGGAAGGACCCAGGACCTCTGTAGCAGTGTTGTAGATCTGCTCACTTAGGGCTGCCCAATTTGTTTCCACACTTTGGCCGTCTAGCGAGATAGATTTGAGACGGTCTTCTAAAGTGTCAGTAAATGACTGTTTGATTTTTGTCTTCTTTAGTTTGGTGACATCCAGCCTCTTTTGAGTTTTCTTCCCATGAGGGCGCCTGGCTGGTTGGATACGAATTTTAAGTTTAGATACAATGAGGCGATGATCAGTCCAACATTCGGCACCACACGTGGACTTGGTCACCCGGACATCTTGCCTGACATCTTGCTTCCTAACAATTACATAGTCAATTAAGTGCCAATGCTTTGAGCGAGGGTGCATCCAGGAGGTCCTGTTGCGGGTAGGAAGTCGAAAAATGGTGTTGGTGGCAAGGAGGTCATGTTCTGCGCAAGTCTGGAGGAGAAGAAGTCCATTGCTGTTACAGCGACCCACGCCGTACCTTCCAATAGTGCCATTCCAGGAGATGTTATCTGAGCCTACTCTTGCATTAAAGTCACCAAGAATGATGAGCTTATCTGCTTTAGGAACTGATGCAATGACTGCATGTAGTTCTTCGTAAAACTTATCTTTGACGTCATCCTGGTTTGTCATAGTTGGTGCATACGCGCTAAAGATGGTGGCATGTTTTCTTCCATAGAACAGGGGGATCTTGACCGTCATCAGTCGGTCATTTATTCCCTTTGGGGGCCCCGCTAACTTGCTGACAATTGCTGTTTTGATTGCAAATCCAACCCCTGCTTCTCGTCTTTCTTCAGTTCCTCTTCCGCTCCAAAAGAATGTATAACCTGCACCCTTTTCGCAAAGTTGGCCCTCACCTGCAAGTCGAGTTTCACTCAGTGCTGCTATGTCAATGTTGTACCTGGCCAGTTCTCTCCCAATCAGGGCAGTTCGTCTCTCAGGTCTGTTTGCTTTAAAGTCTTTGTCAAGGAGAGTGCGCACATTCCATGCGCCTAGATAGAGGGGGAAAAATCTGTCCTTTCTTTTTCTTATATGTCGCCCGCCGAAGTAGGGTACCCACCAACCGCGGTAAGCTGGTTAGGTAATGGTGGAGCAGGCAATGTTTAGGGCACCTTTTCTAGCCCCTTCCTCATGCCATGGAGGTGAGCAGTGCTTTCCTAAAGAGGGCTGCTCAGTCACTCAGGGGGCTGCCGAATCCCACTGCTGCTCCGATCAGTGGAAGACGACCATATGGCCTGAGCCGCCTGTGTGTAGGTCTGCAACTACGACTGCCAGCGTACCCACGCCTGCCGCTTCGCCGCTCGCCCATCGCCACAGGACTTGTTGTGAGTGGATGGATGAATGGATGAATGGATGAAAGAGTGACTTGCGCGGTGATTTGGATTAAAGTGAGGAAGAGTTGCGCAATTCGTCGACCTCACTCTCTCGCCTGGGTCCATCTCAATCCAGTGGCAAGACAAGTCAAGACGACTGGAGATGAAGTCAGGTGCAGTGGATGACCAGGGCTTTCTACGTGCCTCGCCGTGCTCCTTACGCTCCACAGCGCATTGCTGGTAATCACCGTCATGCCCGTTGAACCAACAGGTGGTTTCTTCCGCGCAGTCTATCGAATCCAGTCTTCGCATGCATGGGTAGGCAGACCCTAACTCACTGAAGGTTTATAACCATTAGGCTACCCTCACCTAGTTTAGCCGGCCTGTCAAAGCCGTTGCCCGGGGGGGGGGGGGGGGGGCCGCTGTCGCATGTTGACAGCTACGAGGAGCCACAGGTGAGAGCTGGATGCCAGGTTTGGTCCAAAGGTGGCTGAGCTGCCCTGAAAAGGGCATGACAGCTCCTTCACCAGAGGTACTACCAATACCTGACTTCCCAACACCCCCCGAATTGATATAGGACGTCGTCATTACCTGTTTTTAGCCGTACATATATGCCATATGCGAGTGAGCATATAAGTCCCAGAAATAACAACTACTTATGTAACTTCTTCTATTTAACATAAATGTAACATGATTGTATTTTCTCTCCTCAAGAAAAACAGATCTGGCATAGATTAGTTTGACGAGTAAACATACAAACAACAGAAATACAGAAACTCATATGTATATATATATATATATATATATATATATATATATATATATATATATATATATATATATATATATATATATATATATATATATATATATATATATATATATATATATATATATATATATATATATATATATAAACGTGCGTGTTTTGCGTCTATATTACATATGTGTGTGTACGCGTGTGAATTTATAAATATACCCATAGTGCACAATTCTCTTTCTCTCATAAATAAAATACTTATCATTAATACAGTATTAGTTTACGTATAATTCAGGAAAGGTTGGATTGGAAATGTTTTCACTTGTATAATTTATCATTCCCTTTATACTAATTTTCAAAGAAGCGTCCCGTAACGAACAATAAAAAATCCCGTCAGTTTTTCGGGGAAAATATGGGAAAGTCGCGCATTACACCAGAAAGCTAAGATTAGCACCCATTAAAAAAGCACGCAAGCGTTTCAATTTTTTCCATGGATCACTGATTATGATCAAAATTAAAATAATTAAGACGTGATAAGTTTGACTACAAAGATACAACGAGGTTTAAACTGAATATAAAGGAATGACATAACCACAGGATAATTAGTGATGTCATCAGAGCATGCAGGACAAAGAGAACCCCATAATTGTTCCCCCACCCCCGCGTTGTGCTTTGGCGGGTTACTTGCTCGTATCATCATGGCTGGTCTTTCTGGAATCACCAACTCAACTTGTCCAATCTACAATTAATCACTCACGTGCAACTGCAGAGGTTGTTTGTGTAACCAATTTATTTACATCATAAAGTTACCAGCTTTATACAACAATTTTAGACTACATAGTCGCATCTTACACGATACCTGGAGAAGCATTATAACTATTCTGTCTTGCTCTGCCCTGAGGCCCCCGGGCACTACACGGTGCACGCTTTATAAGTAGAGATATTAATTAGTTCGTTCTACTTCTATTTCTGTGTTATGTGTGTTTGTGCGTGCGTGTGTATACACATTTTACAGATACCAAGTTAAGATTAAGATTATATGAGAGCTGTGTACATTCTGTGCTTGTCTGTAGTGCGAGGAATGCTGGAGAGTAACAGAGAAGGAACTGTCAAAATTGTCCTCTTTCCACATAATCTGTTTAAGGAAAATTCTTCATATCTTTTGGCAGAATACCACCACCAACCAAGAACTGCTCACTCGGAGCAACCAAGAGGACATGCACACCATCATAGCTGACAGATGCTGGAATTGGGTTGGAAACGTCCTCAGAATAGACCCTGATACCATCACAAGAACAGCTATGCTATGGACCCCTGAAGGAAAGCGAAAGTGAGGCCGACCAAAAACAACATGGCGGAGAACTGTTGAGGTCGAGATTCAAAGAATGAACCAGAGCTGGAGCACTGCACGAAGGATAGCCGCCGACCGAGGAAAATGGAAGCAGTTTTTTGCTGCACTACAAGACCCCGGCAGACGTGATGACCACTGACTGCTTTGACAATCGGTGGCTAAGGATCAAAGAAGAAAGAAGTTGAAGAAATAAGAACAAGTCTTGCCTACCACCTTGTCTAGTAGATCTGAACTGATACGGCCACTGCCCTGGTAAAGTTTAAAAATTAGAAAACCTACCCACCACAATAAATATTTATAGTATGTGTGATTTCTGTATACACACATTGGGATCCTTGCAGGTGCTACGGAGTTTGTGCACTGTGCTGAGATCCTCCTTGTGTGATCTAAAGAAGGAGATCGGAGCACTGATGGAGTTGTCTGTGTGCAATGATGATTGTCCGTAAAACCTGAACCAAACCAACTCAAAACTGAAATGACAAGGTCATAGGACTCATAGGTCATAGGTCAATGTGTGGCTTCTAGTTTTGATTGGATAAATTTAAGTTAAATATTTGAATCTAGCCCAGAGCAGTTCCCGGGAGTCTCTGAAGAGGAAGAAAAAATATGATTAATGAGCACTCAGGCATGTCGTAGAATGCTAATATGATGTTTAGCATGTCGTAGAATGCTAATATGATGTTTAGCATGTCGTAGAATGCTAATATGATGTTTAGCATGTCGTAGAATGCTAATATGATGTTTAGCATGTCGTAGAATGCTAATATGATGTTTAGCATGTCGTAGAATGCTAATATGATGTTTAGCATGTCGTAGAATGCTAATATGATGTTTAGCATGTCGTAGAATGCTAATATGATGTTTAGCATGTCGTAGAATGCTAATATGATGTTTAGCATGTCGTAGAATGCTAATATGATGTTTAGCATGTCGTAGAATGCTAATATGATGTTTAGCATGTCGTAGAATGCTAATATGATGTTTAGCATGTCGTAGAATGCTAATATGATGTTTAGCATGTCGTAGAATGCTAATATGATGTTTAGCATGTCGTAGAATGCTAATATGATGTTTAGCATGTCGTAGAATGCTAATATGATGTTTAGCATGTCGTAGAATGCTAATATGATGTTTAGCATGTCGTAGAATGCTAATATGATGTTTAGCATGTCGTAGAATGCTAATATGATGTTTAGCATGTCGTAGAATGCTAATATGATGTTGTAAAAGGTTCTTTCTTCTTTATTTGTTTATTTCCCACTCTGTAAAGTGTCAGTCTGTATACTCTGTAAGGAAGAGTGGTGTGTTGTTGAGATCAGGCATGCTCCAGTCTACCCAGCTGTAAATGGGTAACTCACCCTAGTCCTGAGTTAGGGAAGGCAAAGGCTCCAGGGGAAGCAGGCCCTAAACTTGGTCACTTCAACCGACGCAGGATGGTGTATGTATGGAGTAGAAGTGTAGAGTGTGATACCGCGAATGGTGTACTGTTCGTGTGCTGACCAATATAACCACTCATACACTTGTGTCTACAAGGCACCAATGCAGACTGCTGGAATCTTTGTTTACTCAATTTATTCAGACGTACACACTGGGACATACGAGTACATCATGGTATGTTGACATATCAACTTGTAGGTATACATAGCAGATCTGAAGTCATGACACATTCAGAAATAATGGGCAGTACATCAAAAGTTCAATGTCATGATACATTATGGCCGCATCCCCTATCTGACTAAACGCGTCAGTGAAGGCAGATCGGTAAATAACTAAAGTTACTTGACGTCCATAGTTTTGTAGTATATATCATGAAACCACGAAAGGGGGGTTTCTAGCAAGATTGAGATCTCCCTGTCACTGTCCGATAATAGGATAAATAATCTGTTCTCTTGGCAGTGATCAAAACATATGATGACCGAAATCTAACATGGCCGCCTCCCTGAGTTGTCGTTCACTCATTCATAGGAAGGAGAATATAAGCCAGAGTTAATTTATAATGGATATATAAATGATTTCATAAATGTTTCCATACAGCTCTACGGTGATCAGGTTAATTCACGTAGCAATAACCGCTGTAGGAAAGTCTGTCATCTTCGTCGATACAAAACACGACCCTAGCGATACGAAGCACAATGTTCCATCTAGGTCGAATCGACATGAGATCATCAAAATAGGGTCTGGCAATACATGGAGTCCGAATTATACATTGTACCGTACCTTAGGAGAGTCTCTAACATAAACTATAGTAGAGATACCATCTCCTTTAGAAGAAAACCACTTCATGAATCATATTTCCTTAAGAATCTACCAGCCCTTTGAAAAGTGCGTACCCGCCATTATCACGGTACATCGGAACTCATCACGACTTGTCAAGACAACTCATACTTCCGCTAGACCGGAATAATAAGAATCTAGTCCCGCCTACCCATCCAAAATATACAATATAGGACTGATTCTACTTGTACTAATAATATGTAATACATATGAATTCAGGCCATAAACATAATAAGCAAATTAATCTATTTTCTGGCCCTAAAAATAAGTACAAATATAAGAGCAATATCCGTGCGCCGGATCAATATCAAGAACGATTACTCCTATAATCAAAAGTGTGAATCAAACATGGATTATCTCGCTTTCCCCATAGACAGCATTCTCATACACAAATGAATGAATGTCTATATTTTTCCCATATTAAATAGCCATATCGATTTTTGTAATATGTGCGTCAAAATATGCACGCAACAGATTACCACACCCCTCGGGAAAAAAAAAATGGTACATTTTTTTTTTGAAACACATCTAGGAGCAACATACAATAGGCTCACAACGCACCAATAACAATGCGCAGATGATAAGCATAAGTTTTATGACCTTAGAGAAGGTACTTCTCTAAGTATTAATATTTCCAGAGAGGTGTCACCAACGCATACTACAATATTAGCAATGACACAATTTCCACATTAGTTTATACATCAATTTCATCTAAGATATCTTAACATCATGATCATCAAAGACGAAAAACATTGAAAGATCAGCGGTGAATAAATATCAATGAACCGCTAAGTAGTGTTACAATCAATATATGATATATTACATATGTGTACACATTTCAACATAGAAACAACTGTATCAAAGTTGTATAACAGTTATGAATCATGTGGGCATCTAGACAAAATATCTGCCATCACATTTTCTGACCCACGGATAGCTCGCACCGAAAAATGAAATGGCTGTAGAGCAATCACGTATCGCGTTGATCTCGCGCTCTTCAGATTTTTACTCTGAATAGCCGTAAGAGCTTTCTGGTCAGTTTCCACAATGAAATGCGCGCCCAGAAGAAATCTTTGCAGTTTAAGGATTGACCAAACCATAGCCAATAATTCACGGTCTAGGACCGAGTAATTCTTCTCTGCGGCATTTAATTTCCGAGAAATATACATCACAGGATGCAGAGTTCCAGAGTACTCTTGCATTAGTGCCGCTCCAATCCCGGTGGATGAAGCGTCACTACGAAGAATAAATGTCTTATCCTTAGAAGGCAATACTAGGATAGGTGAAGTAGAAAACATAGTTTTAACCTTATCCAAAGAGGATTGACATTCTTGAGTCCAATGGACTACATTAGGAGACCCTTTCTTTAGCAAGGAAGAAAGAGGTGACATAATGGAGGACAGATTCGGAATGAATCGTCCATAAAATTGTATTAGACCTAAGAGACTTCGCACTTGCTTTTTAGTCTTAGGAATAGAAATGTTAAGTATCTTACTTGTATTATGGTCTTCTGTTTTTAGGAACCCATGACCAACACGGTGTCCTAAGAAAGATATTTCGCTAAAACCAATACATGCTTTCGATGGTTTCGCTGTCAGGTTATGCTCGCGTAAGATAGACAATAGTTCATTTATACCATTATAGTGATCGTTCCAAGTATCACTGAAAAGACAGATGTCATCAAGATACGCAATGACATCTGAGCGATGAGATAGGATTCGACGCATCATGCGTACAAATGTTGCAGGGGCGTTCATAAGACCGAAAGGCATGAAATTCCATTGGAATAGACCCCTAGGCGTCGAAAAAGCAGTAAACGGTTTGGCGTGTTCGGATAATGGAACTTGCCAATATCCCTTAGACAAATCGAGTTTAGTAAAGAAATGAGAATTCGATAGTCTCGTAAGTAGCTCTTCTAGCAAAGGCATAGGTTCAGCATCAAATTTAGTCACTTGGTTCAATTTGCGATAATCCACGCAAAGACGTATGTTATTGTCTTTTTTTCGTACTATAACCATCGGCGAAGAATATGCTGATGTGGATGGTTCAATAATTTTTAACTCTATCATCTCATCTAACTCTTTCTCTACCTGTGCTTGAAAATGTATCGGGATAGGATACGGTCTGACTCTTATAGGACTATGGTCAGTAAGAATAATGTCATGTTGAATGACATCAGTTTGACCAGGAATGTCAGTAAGGACATCCTGAAATTGTTCTAACATAGTAGAAACTTGTTTCTGCTCTCCTGGAGATAATTCTGGAGAAATTGCAACATCTTTCCATGATTCATTAGAGTGAAGAGGAATCAGTGGAAAAGGTAAATTTACATCCGAGAAACTCGTTTCCTCATCCTGTATTACTGACAGAGATGAGTACTGTCCATGTTGGACTGGAAAATCGTCCGTTGCCTGGAAAACAGGTTGTAAATAATCAGGACGTTCATGGAATTCCGTGAGCATGTTGATGTGGAAGGTTTTACGCTTCCCGTCAATATCGACGATATAGTCAACATCGGAAACTTTTGATATTATATCGTACGGACCTTTCCAAGAAATGAGAAGTCTATTTTCCCTACAAGGTAGCAAGACAAATGCTTTGTCACCTGGACAAAGTTGTCGCAAACATCTCTTTTTATTGGCAAATTCCCTTGCCTTCTGTTTCGCAAATTCAGAAGAAGCAGTTGCCAATTTGCATGCTTCAATAATCTTGTGTCTAAGTGCGATGACATATTCATAAGAGGATTTTGTGTCATCGACAATATTATCAGCAGTTATAAGATCATGAAGTAAGGACATAGGACCTCGCGGTTTCGCGCCAAAGACAAGTTCAAAGGGAGAAAATCCTGTATGTTCGTTGGCGACCTCTCTATATGCAAAGAGAGCCGCGGGTAAAACCCTATCCCAATCCTGAGGATGATCTTCTGTTATCTTACCTAGTAGGTTTTTCAGAGTTCTATTCAAACGTTCCACCATCCCATTGGACATAGGATGATAAATACTACTCAGCGATCTCTCTATCTTCAGAGTCGACATTACTTGAGACATGGTATCCGATATGAGTTGGGTACCATGGTCGGATAATATTTCTGCTGGAAACCCCAGACGAGAAAATATTAACCAAAGAGCATCTGCGACATCAGCAGTAGTTATGCTCTTTAGAGGAACAGCCTCCGGCCAACGTGTGCACATATCAACACACGTCAAAATAAATTGGTGTCCTCTAGCAGACTTTATCTTAAATGGACCAATGATGTCTATCGCCATTTTTTGAAATGGCCGAATGGGAATGTCTGCAGCCTGAATAGGTGCATCATGGCGTGGACCTCTGGATTTAATCTCTTGACATACTTTACAAGATCGACAATAGATTCGTATGTCCTTATTCACAGCAGGCCAAAAGAAAGATTGAAGAACTCTAGCTTTAGTACGGGAAAAACCCATATGTCCAGCACACTGCGAATCATGAGCGTGCTGTAAGATTTTAACTCTCATATTTTTAGGCACAAGGATTTGAGAATGAATGGACTTAACGGAGTCTTGTACCATACGTACAAGTACGCCATTCTTCATCGTAATCCAAGATTTACGATTTGTATCCTTATTCGGATCACCTTTTGTTGCCAGAGTAAAGAATTTCTTTAGAGTAGGATCATCTTCCTGCTGTTTGATAAAGGAATCGTGGGAAATCTCCAAGGGATCATCTTGGATCTGCGCATCATTATCTTCAGAATGTGAAGATTGTCGCATATTAAGAGCTTGAGCCCTAGTGATTACTGCATTAGCAGATTGCATATTAACATTTTCCCAATTAGAAATTTGCTGTGGAGTGCATTCTTTCACTCCATGAATGCGACCGATGATAAGATCAGCGATCGGATTCGGCAAGAGACATGCTTGCACCTCTCCTGTAAAGAAAGGCGTAGCAATATTGATAATGGCAGTGGAGTACTTCTCCAATGTGCCACCAAATGTTACACATTTGACTATATTGCCTGTAGCTCGAGAAGGATTTACGAGTGATTGCCTCACTCCAATGGTAGTGCACCCCGAATCGAAAAGAATTGATACCGGAGTACCATCTATTATGCCCCTATTAAAGACAAGAGCACCCCTTCCATTATGCGCAATTGACGCATGGAAAGCGGGAAGCGGGTGACCGCAGCTTAAAGTAGAAACTGTGGTTGGATCGAATAATGTTTTGCATTGCGAACACTCAGATGCTCTAGCAAAATCGAAAGCGGAATTTGCTACACTATTGGAGTCTTTTTTATCATTATTTTGATTATCGGTGTCGTGGAACTCCTGTTGTGCAGAGTTAGCCTGGTAATACGATTTACCATGTCTTTTGTGTTGTGATCTACCTCGGTTATAATTGTCTCTATAATTATCATTTCCCTTGTTATAACCCCTATTTGGGTTTGAATCATAACATTCATGATCATAATCATCATGCTCATTATATTGAGTATCCCTGTAATATTGTTTCTTTTGTCTCCATGAAGCACTTGGGTAGTTCCTATAGCTACTCCCCTTTCGAGAATTTCTAACATTATGGGTACCCCTCGCGTGTCGAGGACTATCAGCCCGATTCCAGTTCTTCAAAGAAGAACCCTGATTTGAGTGGTTATCTTGGTTTTGATATTTATTCCAATTAACTTTTTTATCAAATTTATTTTTAGCTCCTTGGAATTTGTGTGAGTAATTCTGATTATATTCTGTTGCCGAAGCAACTGGCATACTCTCTTTAATGTTAGAGTTACTAAGAATCATGTCAGGGTGTGCCGTGGCATACTGGTCACAATATTCTTCCATTTGCTTTAATGTACTAGGTTTACGCTCATGTAAGAACTCTAGGAATGATTTATTTACAGAAGACATGACCTTGTCTCTTAGCAATAAATCCGTAAGACCATCAAATGTTTTCTCTGTTTTGGATAATTCAATCCATCGTGAAAGTGTAATTCGTGCTTTTGAGATGAATTCTGAGAATTCTACACCTACCTCAGGTCTCATTGTTTTAAACAAAAGACGATAGCCTTCCTCAGACAGCTGATATCTCTTTATCAAAGCTGCCCTAACAGCATCATAATTATCTTTGTCGGCCTCTTCAACAAAATATAACTTACTCAGAGACTCCCCTTTTAGATTTTCAGACAACTGATTCACATACTGTGATTTGTCAACATTATGAGATCGACAAGCCCGTTCAAATCTAGAAAGCCAAAATGTTATGTCATCACTGGTAGGGTTAAACGCTGGTACCTTGACCTTGTACACAAAGGGTTTACCATTACCACCAGATGCCTGATTAACATTACTCATACATGTCAATTTTAATTTCTCTAATTCAAACTCATGTTCTCTTATTGCTTTTCTCTCTTCAGCTTCTCTATCTAATCTTCTCTGTTCTGCAGCAGCTTCTAATTTTTTCTGTTCTGCAGCAGCAGCAACTTCTAATTTTTTCTGTTCTGCAGCAGCTTCTAATTTTTTCTGTTCTGCAGCAGCAGCAACTTCTATTTTTTTCTGTTCTGCAGCAGCTTCTAATTTTTTCTGTTCTGCAGCAGCTTCTAATTTTTTCTGTTCTGCATCAGCTTCTAATTTCTTCTGTTCTGCATCAAATCTCCTTTCCTCCACTTGCATCTGCAATTTCTTAAGTTCAGCAGCAGTATCAGCTTCTTTTTCTAATCTTTTTTCTTCAGCTAGAGCTTTCCTTTCTTCTGCAGCAGCTTTTTTTTCTTCTATTTGAAGTTTTCTCTCCTCAGCCGCAGCTTTTTTTCCCTCAGCAGCAGCTTTTCTCTCTTCAGCAGCAGCAGCAATTTTTTTCTCTTCTGCAGCTAATGCTTTGTCATATTGAGCAACAGCCCATTGTTCTAAGTCTTTTCCAGTCTTATCAAGAGATTTTCCTTGTGCAATAAAATAATCTAATGTAGACATATTGTCTTCTTAAATCAGAAACCTGAAAAAGTAAATAAATTACCCTCTTTCACGTTAATGGGAGACAAGTCTATACCAAAGACTTAGTCTTAGTCCAAACTTGTATGGTTTATAATAACCAATGATAACTTGAGTACCTGTGGACAACAATAACTGTATCTCAAATACTGTGGGAGACAAGCCTTACAAAGGTCTTGTATATCTCAATGTAATCAAAGATCACTTGGGTACCTGTGGAAAATAATCATAAAGTACTGATCTGTACTATACTATCAGTGTATACCACTATAACTCCTATGTCATATGTCAACTAAAGACATTACAAAGGACAAACAAGAAAAGACAATATGAACACATTTGCAGAGATCAAATTAAATTAAATAGGAGAAATGAAAAAAATGATCACAGAAACCGTGATGATAACTGCAATAATAAAATAACAAGACAAATAACGCCACAGTGTATAAACATAAGGGTGTAAAAAACTGAAATGAAAGGAAAGATGAGACCTACAATTATACAAACAAATCAAACAAAAATAAAGAACAGAAAAAATGTTACAAATACAAATATGAAACAGTCGTCACAACTAACCAAATATTTGCAAACTATGTTGCATGCAAATTTCAATTAAGAAATTGCTCCCTATCGAACGCCAGAACAAGACCAATATCACTCGGTATTTCCTGTTCTAGTCACCTCCCATCCAGGCCCGCAACATATAAACACCTACACATATAAACAAATAACATGTAAGCATAAATAGCATATAGCATACAATATAATTTATGTCATGAATGGAATGTGTTGCAGGTATGGTGTTGTAAAGCAGGCACAGTTTATTTTAATTCTAATAACTTGCCACTTTATTGAGTAATAGATTTAATTCTAAACTATTACACTGTCAATTTTTCTCTTTTGAGCATATGAAGATCCAACGATGAACTATGCACTTTATGTTCAACAACACTGTGATTCTTCTGTACGTTGAGAAATGTCAACAATACTGCTCCAGATATTTTCTACACTTGATACCACTGTCCTGTGTAATACTGTCTGTACAGCGAAAAACTGTCAACAAGCGCTGACCTAGATACAGCATCCTATCGGTAATACAGGTCAAGCTGACATCGACTGTATAGCTGTCCTACTGGTGTTGATGTGGTCAAACAAATGTTCTTTCAGCTGTAAACTGTGATTCTCAACACAAAACTGCGTAAGCTGGACCCAGGAATCTGGCTCGCCACTGTAAAAGGTTCTTTCTTCTTTATTTGTTTATTTCCCACTCTGTAAAGTGTCAGTCTATATGCTCTGTAAGGAAGAGTGGTGTGTTGTTGAGATCAGGCATGCTCCAGTCTACCCAGCTGTAAATGGGTAACTCACCCTAGTCCTGAGTTAGGGAAGGCAAAGGCTCCAGGGGAAGCAGGCCCTAAACTTGGTCACTTCAACCGACGCAGGATGGTGTATGTATGGAGTAGAAGTGTAGAGTGTGATACCGCGAATGGTGTACTGTTCGTGTGCTGACCAATATAACCACTCATACACTTGTGTCTATAAGGCACCAATGCAGACTGCTGGAATCTTTGTTTACTCAATTTATTCAGACGTACACACTGGGACATACGAGTACATCATGGTATGTTGACATATCAACTTGTAGGTATACATAGCAGATCTGAAGTCATGACACATTCAGAAATAATGGGCAGTACATCAAAAGTTCAATGTCATGATACATTATGGCCGCATCCCCTATCTGACTAAACGCGTCAGTGAAGGCAGATCGGTAAATAACTAAAGTTACTTGACGTCCATAGTTTTGTAGTATATATCATGAAACCACGAAAGGGGGGTTTCTAGCAAGATTGAGATCTCCCTGTCACTGTCCGATAATAGGATAAATAATCTGTTCTCTTGGCAGTGATCAAAACATATGATGACCGAAATCTAACATGGCCGCCTCCCTGAGTTGTCGTTCACTCATTCATAGGAAGGAGAATATAAGCCAGAGTTAATTTATAATGGATATATAAATGATTTCATAAATGTTTCCATACAGCTCTACGGTGATCAGGTTAATTCACGTAGCCATAACCGCTGTAGGAAAGTCTGTCATCTTCGTCGATACAAAACACGACCCTAGCGATACGAAGCACAATGTTCCATCTAGGTCGAATCGACATGAGATCATCAAAATAGGGTCTGGCAATACATGGAGTCCGAATTATACATTGTACCGTACCTTAGGAGAGTCTCTAACATAAACTATAGTAGAGATACCATCTCCTTTAGAAGAAAACCACTTCATGAATCATATTTTCTTAAGAATCTACCAGCCCTTTGAAAAGTGCGTACCCGCCATTATCACGGTACATCGGAACTCATCACGACTTGTCAAGACAACTCATACTTCCGCTAGACCGGAATAATAAGAATCTAGTCCCGCCTACCCATCCAAAATATACAATATAGGACTGATTCTACTTGTACTAATAATATGTAATACATATGAATTCAGGCCATAAACATAATAAGCAAATTAATCTATTTTCTGGCCCTAAAAATAAGTACAAATATAAGAGCAATATCCGTGCGCCGGATCAATATCAAGAACGATTACTCCTATAATCAAAAGTGTGAATCAAACATGGATTATCTCGCTTTCCCCATAGACAGCATTCTCATACACAAATGAATGAATGTCTATATTTTTCCCATATTAAATAGCCATATCGATTTTTGTAATATGTGCGTCAAAATATGCACGCAACAGATGTTTAGCATGTCGTTGAATGCTAATATGATGTTCAGCATGTCGTAGAATGCTAATATGATGTTTAGCATGTCGTAGAATGCTAATATGATGCTTAGCATGTCGTAGAATGCTATTATGATGTTCAGCATGTCGTAGAATGCTAATATGATGTTTAGCATGTCGTTGAATGCTAATATGATGTTTAGCATGTCGTAGAATGCTAATATGATGTTTAGCATGTCGTAGAATGCTATTATGATGTTTGGAATGTCATAGAATGCTAATATGATGTTTAGCATGTCCCACGAAAAGAAGAAATCATCACAGCAATCAAAAGGTTAAAGAATGGAAAAGCTCCTGGTCATGATAACTTAAAAGCAGAGCTATTTAAGACAGACCCAGAGCTAGCAGCAGAACTATTAGAACCACTATTTGCACAAGTCTGGAAAACAGGGACAACACTAACAGAGTGGAGAAAAGGAATAATTGTCAAATTGCCCAAAAAGGGAGATCTTGCAGACTGCAATAATTGGAGAGGAATAACTCTTCTCTCAGTTCCCAGCAAAATACTCAGCAGGATAATTAAACAGAGAATCTCAAAAGCAGTAGACCACAAACTGAGGAAAGAACAAGCAGGATTTAGAAAGAACAGAAGATGTGTAGATCATATATTTTCCCTCAGGAACATTATAGAGCAGTGCTCAGAATGGCAAAGACAGCTGTACATTAATTTCGTTGATTTTGAAAAGGCTTTTGACAGTATACATACATACATACATACATATATATATATATATATATATATATATATATATATATATATATATATATATATATATATATATACATATATATATACATATACCTATATATATATATATATATATATATATATATATATATATATATATATATATATATATATATATATATATATATAGACAGTTTATGGAAAATACTGAGGGCTTATGGAATTCCAAACTGCATAGTGTCAATCATAAAAAGCCTTTATGCCAACTTTACGTGTAGCATTGGGGAGAGCAACCTAACCTTTGAAGTGAAGACAGGAGTACGACAGGGATGCCCCTTATCAACCACTATATTTTTAACAGTCATAGACTGGGTGATGCGCCAGACAACAGAGGGAAACCCAAGAGGAATAAGAAGGACTACATTTTCTACATTGGAAGATCTGGAATATGCAGATGACATTGCACTGCTAGCACATTCATATCAACACATCCAGGAAAAAACGGATAGACTTAATAAGTATAGCCAGCAGGTGGGCTTGAACATCAACCTAAAGAAGACAGAGGTCAGGACGCTCAATGTGAGCTACCCTGAGCCCATATCAGAAATGAATCAGCAACTGGAACAGACAGATGCCTTCACATACCTAGGATGCATAGTAACACCAGACGGCGGAGCAAGCAAAGACATCAACAACAGAATGAACAAAGCAAGAACAGCCTTTTTTAGTCTAAACAACATCTGGAAGTCCTCTCAGTACAGCACAAGCACAAAATTAGGATTATATCAGAGCTGTGTGCTTTCTGTGCTTCTCTTTGGCGTGGAGAGCTGGAGAGTTACAGAGAAGGAAATGTCGAAATTGTCCTCTTTTCACACAACATGCCAAAGAAAAATTCTCCGAATCTTTTGGCCGAATACCATCACCAACCAAGATCTGCTTACTCGGAGCAAGCAAGAGGACATGCACACCATCATAGCTGGCAGACGCTGGAGCTGGTTTGGCCATGTCCTCAGAAGAGACCCCGATGCCATTACAAGAACAGCTATGATATGGACCCCTGAAGGAAAACGAAAGAGAGGCCGACCAAAAACAACTTGGCGGAGGACTGTGGAGGCTGAGATGCAAAGAATGAATGTTGGGTCCATGATCCTCAGGGATCGTAAAGAAAAATGATGGTGATCTAAAACAACAAACATTCTCAATTGACCGGATGCAGACATAAACAGTTTCCGCACATTTATTCCCCCTCCCTGTTCTTTCTTTTTCTTCAGTAAAACAAACAAACAAACAAACAACAACAAAATTGGACATAAGTCATGAAAATACAGTGCAAAAATAAGTGATCACTGTACAGCTATGTATCGAAACTGTAACATGAGTAAAGTGTATGCTGGTAATAATCCATACAATTAATATGATTAATTTCTATTAATCAGAAATGAAACAATTTACAATCGTCGATATGAAATAACACAACTTACAATGGATGGAATATTAAACAAACGATAAAAGACAAAATTGGAATGAAAGTCAAAAACCAAAATAATGCAATGTACTTGCTGGTAAACTTATTATCCTTACCTCCAGGTTTTGGTCCTAAAATAATCGGATAGAAAGGATTCTGGAATTAGGTCTTATATAATCCGTGTTTAAAAAGTAGTAATACGGCATGGTCCCTTAAGGGATGTTCCGCGAACAATTCATATGTGAATTCCGATGTTGTATTTAATGTTCCTAAATACCAGTCCACGAAAGAAAAAAATAATAAACTCAAAGTAAGCCTACTGGCCAATTTATCCAGATGCTACATCTGAGAATGTCTTCTGACTGAGATAGTGAGGGTTCGAGCACGCGTAAGCGCGAGATGTCCTTGCATCGTTGGGTGCTCACACAGTTTCTGACTGGAGTTGGCATATATGAAGAGTGCGGCACGCAACGCAAACTGAAGTAGAGGGTGAAAGGAAAGACAGTAAGAAAATGTGGGGGGGGGGGGGGGGGGGGGGGGGGGAGAAAATATTGGAGGAATGGATGGGTAATGTTGCGGATGCTAGTGTGAGGAATATGTGGTGCAACCGGTATGAGAAATAGATGAATGTATAGATGGTGTAAGAAATTGTTGGTGAGTGCTAATGTGGGAAACAGATGACGGCATTTTGTGTTATCTATAGAAAAGGAGATCAGTTGTGAGAAATAGATGATAAGATCTAATGTAAGAAATAGATGTTGGGATCTAATGTAAGAAATAGATGGTGAGATCTAATGTAAGAAATACATGGTAGGATCTAATGTAAGAAATAGATGGTGAGATTCAATGTAAGAAATAGATGGTGGGATCTAATGTAAGAATTAGATAGTGAGATCTAATGTAAGAAATAGATGGTAGGATCTAATATAAGAAATAGATGGTAGGATCTAATGTAAGAAATAGATGGTGGGATCTAATGTAAAAAATAGATGGTGGGATCTAATGTAAGAAATAGATGTTGGGATCTAATGTAAGAAATAGATGTTGGGATCTAATGTAAGAAATAGATGGTGGGATCTAATGTAAGAAATAGATATGGGATCTAATGTAAGAAATAGAAGGTGGGATCTAATGTAAGAAATAGATGGTGGGATCTAATGTAAGAAATAGAAGGTGGGATCTAATGTAAGAAATAGATGCGTGGGATCTAATGTAAGAAATAGAAGGTGGGATCTAATGTAAGAAATAGATGGTGGGATCTAATGTAAGAAATAGAAGGTGGGATCTAATGTAAGAAATAGATAGTGGGATCTAATGTAAGAAATAGATGGTGGGATCTAATGTAAGAAATAGATGGTGGGATGTAATGAAAGAAATAGATGGTGGGATCTGGTATAAGAAATAGATGCGAGAGATCTAATGTGAGAAATAGATGCTGGAGATATATTGTCCGAAATAGATGCGGGAGATCTAATGTAAGAAATGGATGCGGGAGATCTAATGTAAGAAATATATGCGGCAGATCTATTGTCCGAAATAGATGCGGGGGATCTAATGTAAGAAATAGATGCGGGAGATCTAATGTAAGAAATAGATGCGGGAGATCTATTGTCCGAAATAGATGCGGGAGATCTAATGTAAGAAATAGATGCGGGAGATCTAATGTAAGAAATAGATGCGGGAGATCTAATGTAAGAAATAGATGCGGGAGATCTAATGCAAGAAATAGATGCGGAAATCTAATGTAAGAAATAGATCCGGGAGATCTAATATAGGAAATAGATGGTGGGAGCTCGTGTGCTAAATAGTCATTGCGCACTGGTGAGAAAAAAAGATGATAGGAGTTGGTGTGAGACATAGGTGATGGGAGTTGGTGTGAGACATAGGTGATGGGAGTTGGTGTGAAACATCGGTGATAGGAGCTGGTGTGAGACATAGGTGATGGGAGTTCTTGTGAGACATAGGTGATGGGAGTTGGTGTGAGGCATAAAAAGGTGATGGTTGCTGGTGTGAGACATAAATAGGTGATGGTTGCTGGTTTGAGACATAGATGATGGGAGCTGGTGTGAGACATAGGTGATGGGAGCTGGTGTGAGACATAGGTTATGGGAGCTGGTGTGAGACATAGGTGATAGGAGCTGGTGTGAGACATAGGTGATGGGAGCTGGTGTGAGACATAGGTGATGGGAGCTGGCTGGTGTGAGACATAGGTGATGGGAGCTGGTGTGAGACATAGGTGATGGGAGCTGGTGATGGGAGTTGGTGTGAGACATAGGTGATGGGAGCTGGTGTGATACATGGGGGATGGGAGCTGGTGTGAGACATAGGTAATGGGAGCTGGTGTGAGACATAGGTGATGGGAACTGGTGTGAGACATGGGTGATGGGAGCTGGTGTGAGACATAGATAGGTGATGGGAGCGGGTGTGAGACATAGGTGATGGGAGCTGGTGTGAGACATAGGTGATGGAAGCTGGTATGAGACATAAATAAATGATGGGATCAGGTGTGAGACATAGATGATGGGAGCTGGTGTTAGACATAGAAAGGTGATGGAAGCGGGTGTGAGACATAGGTGATGGGATTGGGTGTGAGACATAGGTGATGGGAGCTGGTGTGAGACATAGATAGGTGATGGTAGCTGGTGTGAGACATAGGTGATGGGATCGGGTGTGAGACATAGGTGATGTGAGCTGGTGTGAGACATCGGTGATGGTAGCTGGTGTGAGACATAGGTGATGGGAGCTGGTGTGAGACATATGTGGTGGGAGCTGGTGTGAGACATAGGTGATGGAGCTGGTGTGAGACATAGGTGATGGGAGCTGGTGTGAGACATAGGTGATGGGAGCTGGTGTGAGACATAGGTGATGGGAGCTGGTGTGAGACATAGGTGATGGGAGCTGGTGTGAGACATAGATAGGTGATGGGAGCGGGTGTGAGACATAGGTGGTGGGAGCTGGTGTGAGACATAGGTGATGGGAGCTGGTGTGTGACATAAATAGGTGATGGGATCAGGTGTGAGACATAGGTGATGGGAGCTGGTGTTAGACATAGAAAGGTGATGGGAGCTGGTGTGAGACATAGGTGATGGGAGCTGGTGTGAGACATAGGTGATGGGAGTTGGTGTGAGACATAGGGGATGGGAGCTGGTGTGAGACATGGGGGATGGGAGCTTGTGTGAGACATAGGTGATGGGAGCTGGTGTGAGACATAGGTGATGGGAACTGGTGTGAGACATGGGTGATGGGAGCTGGTGTGAGACATAGATAGGTGATGGGAGCGGGTGTGAGACATAGGTGATGGGAGCTGGTGTGAGACATAGGTGATGGAAGCTAGTATGAGACATAAATAGGTGATGGGATCAGGTGTGAGACAAAGGTGATGGGAGCTGGTGTTAGACATAGAAAGGTGACGGAAGCGGGTGTGAGACATAGGTGATGGGATTGGGTGGGAGACATAGGTGATGGGAGCTGGTGTGAGACATAGATAGGTGATGGTAGCTGGTGTGAGACATAGGTGATGGGATCGGGTGTGAGACATAGGTGATGTGAGCTGGTGTGAGACATAGGTGATGGGAGCTGGTGTGAGACATAGGTGATGGGAGCTGGTGTGAGACATATGTGGTGGGAGCTGGTGTGAGACATAGGCGATGGGAGCTGGTGTGAGACATAGGTGATGGGAGCTGGTGTGAGACATAGGTGATGGGAGCTTGTGTGAGACATAGGTGATGGGAGCTGGTGTGAGACATAAATAGGTGATGGAATCAGGTGTGAGACATAGTTGATGGGAGCTGGTGTTAGACATAGAAAGGTGATGGAAGCGGGTGTGAGACATAGGTGATCGGATTGGGTGTGAGACATAGGTGATGGGAGCTGGTGTGAGACATAGATAGGTGATGGTAGCTGGTGTGAGACATAGGAGATGGGATCGGGTGTGAGACATAGGTGATGTGAGCTGGTGTGAGACATAAGTGATGGGAGCTGGTGGGAGACATATGTGGTGGGAGCTGGTGTGAGACATAGGTGATGGGAGCTGGTGTGAGACATAGAGAAGTAATGGGAGCTGGTGTGAGACATATATAGGTGATGGGAGCTGGTGTGAGACATATATAGGTGATGGGGGCTGGTGTGAGAAATAAATAGGTGATGGGAGCTGTTTTGAGACATAGATAGGGGATAAGAGCTGGACTGAGACATAGACAGGTGATGGGAACTGGTGTGAGCCATAGATAGGAGATGAAATTTGGTGTGAGACATAAGTGATGGGAGCTGGTGGGAGACATAAGTGATGGGAGCTGGTGGGAGACATAGGTGAAAGGAGCTGGTGTGAGACAAATGTGATGAGAGCTGGTGTGAGACATGGATAGGTGATGGGAGCTGGTGTGAGACATAGTTAGGTGATGGGAACTAGTGTGAGACATGGTGATGGGATCTGATGTGAGACACAGGTGAAGGGAGCTGCTGCGAGACATAGATAATGGGAGCTGTTGTGAGATAATAGGTGATGGGAGCTGGTGTGAGACATAAATAGGTGCTGGGTGCTGGTGTGAGACATAAATAGGTAACGAGAGTTGGTGTGAGACATAGAAAGGCGATGGGAGCTAGTGTGAGAAAAAGGTGATGGGAGCTGGTGTGAGACATAGATATGAGCTGGGAGCTAGTGTGATGCAAAGATAGGTGATGGGAGTTGATGTGAACGAACGAACGAACTTTATTTTCGAAGGGTAAAGAAGGGTGAGACAAAGATAGGAGATGGGAGGTGATGTAAGACATAGAGAGGTGATGGGAGTTGGCGTGAGACATAGATGGGTGATGGGAGCTAGTGTGAGGCAAAGGTGATGGGAGCTGGTGTGAGACAGATAAAGAATGTGAGCTGGCGTGAAACATAGGTGATAGGCGCTGGTATGAGAATAAGTGATGGGAGCTTGTGTGAGACATAAGTGATGGGAGCTGGTGTGAGACATAGGTGACAGGAGCTGGTGATGGAAGCTGGCGTGAGACATAGGTAATGGGAGCTGGTGTGAGCCATAGGGGATGGGAGCTGGTGTGAGACATAGATAAGTGATGGGAGTTGGTGTGCGAAAAAAAAATGAAGGTAACAGCTAAAGTAAAAAATAAAATGGCTGGATCTCATGAGAAAAATTGACAGTGGGCGCTAGCGTAAGAAACAAACAATGGTAGTTGGTGAGAAAAAAAATAAATTGTGATTGAGGTAGGTATCAGAAATAGATAACTGGAACAAGCAGGAGACATAGAAAATGAAAGCTGATGTGAAAAAAGATGCTGGCGGCTGTGAGGAGTAGTTAATTAGAGCTGAGTTAGCAATAAATGGTGGTAGCTGGTGTGAGAAATAGAAGATGGAACTGGTGTGAGAAATTAGATGATAGGAGTAGTGTAAGAAGTAGATAATTGGAACTGGTGTGAAAAACAGATGGGAGGAAACAAATGTGAAAAATAGATGGAAACTGGTGTGATAAATAGATGGTGGAAACTGGTGTGATAAATATATGGTGGAAACTGGTGTGATAAATAGCTGGTAGAAAATTGTGTGATAAATAGATGGTGGAAACTGGTGTGGGGACTATTTGTATGTAGCTAGGGTGAGAGACTGATCCAAGATACAGTTTGTTTGGTCATCTTCCTTACACGCTTCTTAATGAGCGTGAAAGTTATCTTTATATCTCAGGGGTTACATGAGCCAAAGTCCTATATTTGTAATGGCAGTGGTGGTTCTGTAACTATTTTTTGTTGTTGTACATTATGCGATTGCTGGCCCGCATGCACAATCCGCCTCTGTAGCTTCACGGAGAACAGGCGTAAGAAAACCAGATATAGTCAATCAAGAAGGGTACACCAATGAGCTACACACTCTAAAAAACGAAAAAAACAAAATTTGAGTAACGTAAACACATAATTAATGTAATCTGTCTGTCACGCTATAAATAGTAAAGGATATGACGTGATTGAGTTTGGGAAGACAAAGGTAGCAGGGAAGGGAACGGGTAGCCTCACAGTCATAAAGCTGGACTCTGTGTAGTGACGTCTCTAACATTTCACTTTCATACGACAGTATCTACTTTGAGACTATTTTTACCCTTACTTGTTTTTATTTCCTGATACAGTAAAAGTCCGAAAATCCGAACTGCTCGTGGATTTGGTCGGTCTGGATTTTCCGGATGCAGTACTTTTAAAATTCAAATTAAAGGAAGAAAAAAAAAAGAGATGAACAGGCAAATGTTGGTGGTTTATTCATTAACTAATACAGAATGCTTCAGTTATCAAAATGAGTATATTTATTCGTTCATTTCCTCGACTTCTGTGGCGTCTGCTGTACTGCTTGTCGATGGAACACTAGTTTGGTCGGCAGACGCTTCTATTGTTTCATTTAAATATTTTGGTGTATCACCTTGTTTACGAATTAGTAATATCTTTGTGATAAGATTATTATGCACCATGTGCACATGCATGACGTCTTCAAGACTAAAGCTATGATTTTGTTCCAAGAATGTAATAACTGTTTCCATGAACTTTTCTGCAATAGCCCAGGATATCTTTTCTTTCTCAACTTTGACGTCTTCTTCATACAAATTAGTTGGATAGGAATGAAGAAATAATAATTTAAAAATTAACTAGTGACTTTTCAACCACTCTATAGACCTGTACCGACCTATAATACCAAGCCGGACTGAGAGGGGTCTGTCCGTTTGTCAAATAAAGTTGAGTCCGGCTCAGCCAAACCAGAGAGTTCGACGTTTCTTGAGTTATTCCGTATATTGCTAAGTCTTGCAGTCCAAAAATTTATTGATTGTATGATTAATAGTGATATATTGTTAGTGATTGTATGATTAGTACTGATATATTGTGTTACTGATTGCATGATAAAATCTGATGTATGGTGTTACTGATTGTATGATAAATACTGATGTATGGTGTTACTGATTGTTTGAATAATATTGATGTATGGTGTTACTGATTGTATGATTAAAATTGATGAATTATGTTACTGATTAATACTGATGTATTGTGTTGCTAATTGTATGATTAATACTCATATATTGTGTTACTGATTGTTTGAGAAATACTGATGTATGGTGGTCTTATCGATTGCATTAGTGAAGACAAGGAAGGCAGAGACATCTGGCTCTGTAAGTGAAGACAAGAGAGGCTGAGACATCTGGCTCTGTAAGTGAAGACAAGACAGGCTGAGACTTCTGGCCCTGTTAGTGAAGACAAGAGAGGCTGAGACATCTGACTCTGTAAGTGAAGACAAGAGAGGGTGAGACATCTGACTCTGTAAGTGAAGACAAGACAGGCTGAGACATCTGACTCTGTAAGTGAAGACAAGACAGGCTGAGACATCTGACTCTGTTAGTGAAGACAAGAGAGGCTGAGACATCTGACTCTGTAAGTGAAGACAAGAGAGGCTGAGACATCTGACTCTGTAAGTGAAGACAAGAGAGGCTGAGACATCTGACTCTGTAAGTGAAGACAAGACAGGCTGAGATATCTGACTCTGTAAGTGAAGACAAGACAGGCTGAGACATCTGACTCTGTAAGTGAAGACAAGAGAGGCTGAGACATCTGACTCTGTTAGTGAAGACAAGAGAGGCTGAGACATCTGACTCTGTGAGTGAAGACAAGAGAGGCTGAGACATCTGACTCTGTAAGTGAAGACAAGAGAGGCTGAGACATCTGACTCTGTAAGTGACGACAAGACAGGCTGAGACATCTGACTCTGTAAGTGAAGACAAGACAGGCTGAGACATCTGACTCTGTAAGTGACGACAAGACAGGCTGAGACATCTGACTCTGTAAGTGAAGACAAGACAGGCTGAGACATCTGACTCTGTAAGTGAAGACAAGACAGGCTGAGACATCTGACTCTGTAAGTGAAGACAAGACAGGCTGAGACATCTGACTCTGTAAGTGAAGACAAGACAGGCTGAGACATCTGACTCTGTTAGTGAAGACAAGAGAAGCTGAGACATCTGACTCTGTTAGTGAAGACAAGAGAGGCTGAGACATCTGACTCTGTAAGTGAAGACAAGAGAGGCTGAGACATCTGACTCTGTAAGTGAAGACAAGAGAGGCTGAGACATCTGACTCTGTAAGTGACGACAAGACAGGCTGAGACATCTGACTCTGTAAGTGAAGACAAGACAGGCTGAGACATCTGACTCTGTAAGTGAAGACAAGACAGGCTGAGACATCTGACTCTGTAAGTGAAGACAAGAGAGGCTGAGACATCTGACTCTGTAAGTGAAGACAAGACAGGCTGAGACATCTGACTCTGTAAGTGAAGACAAGACAGGCTGAGACATCTGACTCTGTTAGTGAAGACAAGAGAGGCTGAGATATCTGACTCTGTAAGTGAAGACAAGAGAGGCTGAGACATCTGACTCTGTAAGTGAAGACAAGACAGGCTGAGACATCTGACTCCGTTAGTGAAGACAAGAGAGGCTGAGACATCTGACTCTGTTAGTGAAGACAAGAGAGTCTGAGACATCTGACTCTGTTAGTGTTCGATTGACATAAACTAATTTTATTCATCATCACCATTTTCATTTTTGTCCCTTATGCAGCACTGAATCCACTACTACAGCCCCCCCCCCCCCCCCCCATACCCTTGCAGAAAGCCTGCACTACACATTCACATTTTCTTGCAACAGTGTTTTCTGTGTTAATTTGTTTCACATGATGTGGTTGACAGCCCCTTGCACATCTCCATTGTTGTCACCTAGCACGACTTGCCTGTGTGGCCGCCTGCGCTAACAGGTGGTTACCTCACATGGTCGTTGTATACCCAGGTTCTTTGCCTCAGGGGATAGCGATGACTGATGATGATGGATGTGTACAAAAACACACTGAGTGGTCATATAATACGAAGTGGTACTTCTATATAAAACTTGAGGAACACTGCTAGAACAGGAACACTATTTATTTACACTGTACAACAGTAATAATTAATTTTTTGTTGTACCAATAAACGCCACTAGGCGTAACGGAACAACAGTTAATTTCTTGTTGCCCTAAGGCGCCACTAGGCGTATTGGCCACGGACTGCTTTGTCGGTCAGTGGCTAAGGACGGAAGAAGAAAGAAGAAGAAGTACAACAGTAATATAGTTGGACCTCCAACAATATAGTCCTGTCGACATACTTTCATACAGCTTACTTGCCAATGATAGTAGGCTAGGTATTACGTTGCACTATCTGGCTCTCTTTAGATTTTACTGCTGCTTATATTCATTCTTCTTAAAACTGCTTTGACTATTTAACTATTACTGTTCACGTTCATGTTATTGGGTTGTATTTACCGGACGCCTCAGGGGAATGATTTTTTCCATGAACCTAGCTGACTTCTATACTGGTCCCGAATAACAGGCCCATTGCACTATCTTAACTACTGCACTCTACGTACCATATTAAGGAATGAGAGCATAACTCGCTCTTCCATTCTTCCACTCCTTGTCAGATACTACAATACATATGTTGAAGACGTGTACTGCACAAATCTGCCACCGCAGACCTACGAATTCACATATAATCTTGGGCAAGTCACTGTCGTCTCAACATGGCTATCCTCATGTACTGGGGTACGTGCGACCTGCACTGCTTCACTCACGCTTCTGATTAAGGTGGTGAAAAGCGTGACTAACCAGTTTTGTTACCCTCTGTTCGAACTATATGGAAGTCAGTCTCGTGCACATTGTTTTCACGCATCCCCTTTTTCTACTCTTTCTAGGCTACCCCACGTTTGATTCTCACCATTTGTTTCCCTTTATCTGCCCCATCTAAGAGAACAGTAATTCTTTTCTTTGTCTCATAAGAGACCACAGGAAAGTACTGGAAGTGCAGCCTCATATTAGTTGCCTATTAATACATGCCACCACCAACAACAGATTGGGATACCATCTATTCAACAAGCTAAATATAGGAGCTACTGATGCGTGTAACTGTGGCACTGATAACACTGTCTAACAAAAAAAAATTTTTTTTTCTTTCTCTAACATTTCTATGTTTTTCTGGTCAATTTTAATGCGCTGTTTTTAAATCTGCAAACCGTTTTTCTCTATCAGGTCGGGATCTCTAGAAATACGCAATTGAAGTTTTTTAACAACGCATATAGTATTACAACATCATTCGTACAAGAAGTGTAACAGTTATCTGGCTTGAATTTCTTCGCAGTCGACTTTCGTCGGTGAATGGCATGTGGTACATGGCGATGAAGCATCCAACAATAATCGGCAAGCATGGTCACACTCCACCGTCCTTGATAACGTGACTCCATTACGGCGATATCTTGATGGAATCGTTCTCCATGTTCATCGCTGACTTCGCCAAGGTTGTCAGGGAAAAAGTCAAGATGCGAATCGAGCAAATGGATTTTGAGGGACATGTTACAGACCATAATTCTGTATGCATCTATGCACTGCTTAACAATATGCACATAGTTGACAGATTTGTGATTTCCCAGAAAGTTATCAACGATCGATTTGAATGCCATCCATGCGCGAAGTTCACTACCATGTAACAAGTTCTCTAACTGTTTGTCTGCAATAACTTTCCTAACCTGAGGTCCTACAAAGATACCTTCCTTTATCTTTGCATCGCTAACTTGCGGAAACTTTTCTCGAAGATAAGTGAAAGTTTTGCTTGTTTTATCTAAAGCTTTTACGAAATTCTTCATGAGCCCCAACTTTATATGTAACTGTGGTAAAAATGATGCTGTCTGTGTTAACTAATGGCTCGTGTTTTACATTTTTATGCCCGAGCTGCATACGATCCCTGATAGGCCACACCTTTCTTGCATGATGTTCCTGTCTATTGCGGCTGTCCCATTCACATAGGAAGCATCACAATTTAGTATACCCAGTCTGCATGTCTGTGAGAATTGCAATGACCTTTAGGTCTCCACAAATCCGCCATTGGTAGTCATTGTACTTTATTTTTGCCAAAAGTATAGCCATATTGTCATAAGTTTCTTTCATATGAACAGAGTAGGCGACTGGAATTGATGAAAATAAATTTCCGCTATGCAATAACACGGCTTTTAGACTAGTCTTGGAAGAGTCGATGAAAAGTCGACATTCGTTGACTATGTGCTCATGACCGAGGTGCACCATTAGACCGTTTACATCTTTGCAATAGCAAATGTCATCATCCATCTCAAAGTATTGAACAAGTTCTCTGTGTCTATGACGAAATTTAGATATCGGAGTATTGGGCGCTAAAAGATTCCATTCTTTGAGTCGCGAACCGAGTAATTTCGCTTGTAATTTTGGTAAGAGCGAGATCACGTATTAGATCTGAAAGTTCTGAATGGTTAATTAAGTGAACACCATCATTCACCGGTATATAATCCGAGTCAGAATTAGTTTCTAAAGCAGGTAAACTATCACTTTCTGATGGTTCATTCACGTCCAATGGATATTGTTCTGGTGGAACTGGGATCGGACACGTGATTTGATCATGAGGCACTGGTTTCGAAACCGATTCAATATTTGGATAAACCACAGACTTTCTAGTTTTAAAAGTGAACCCATGGATATTTGTCAAGCAGAAGTAACAGTCAGTAGCGTGATTTTTCGGTTCACGCCATATTACTGGCACTCCAAAAGGCATCGACTTATGCTTCGGCGATTTTCGTAACCAACCTGCCAATGTATTTGAACAAGTCGAACAAACTGCATTTGGCTTCCAAGATTTATTTGCATCATCAACTTTCGAATCGAAATAAAGTTCATATGCTTTCTTTAGTAATGGTGTAAAGTTTTTTCTGGTGAACACGATCAGTAAAATATCCGCACACGTAACAGAACAGATTAGCCGAATTTCTACAACTTCTAGAAGCCATATTTCGCTCAGAATTATTTCAAAATACAGTAACTATTTGAAAAATAGCGTAACATATGTCATGCATCTTTTAGCAGTATAAAAAGTAGAATTATTTTGCATTTTATTAATTTTTAATAAGTTATATAGTAAAAATGAAACGGAGCAAATAACGGTTTCCCAAAAATATATTTTTTCACAAATATCTTAAGAACCCGACGTGATAGAGATAAACGGATTTCAGATTTGAAATCAGCGCAAGAAACTGACCTAAGAACACTTATTCTTATATAAGAAAGAAAAATGTTGTTTGTCAGTGTAACATGACTGCTGACATCTACTTCAAAGGTGTCAAAACATATGAGGAACAGAGAAAGCACATATGGCCATCATCTGTACCAGTCCTGGAAATACTCTACGGAAATACCAAATATAAAACCTGAAGCTGACTACTGCTGTCTTTGAACATACTCAAGTTGACGTCTGACAGTGAACAAAGTAGAAGATAAATGCCGGATGAAGCAGTTGACACACTCTGTCTTTGAACATACTCAAGTTGACGCCTGAAAGTGAACAAAGAAGAAGATAAAAGCCGGATGAAGCAGTTGACACACTCTGTCTTTGAACATACTCAAGTTGACGTCTGAAAGTGAACAAAGTAGAAGATAAATGCCGGATGAAGCAGTTGACACACTCTGTCTTTGAACATACTCAAGTTGACGTCTGACAGTGAACAAAGTAGAAGATAAATGCCGGATGAAGCAGTTGACACACTCTGTCTTTGAACATACTCAAGTTGACGCCTGAAAGTGAACAAAGAAGAAGATAAAAGCCGGATGAAGCAGTTGACACACTCTGTCTTTGAACATACTCAAGTTGACGTCTGAAAGTGAACAAAGTAGAAGATAAATGCCGGATGAAGCAGTTGACACACTCTGTCTTTGAACATACTCAAGTTGACGTCTGACAGTGAACAAAGTAGAAGATAAATGCCGGATGAAGCAGTTGACACACTCTGTCTTTGAACATACTCAAGTTGACGCCTGAAAGTGAACAAAGAAGAAGATAAAAGCCGGATGAAGCAGTTGACACACTCTGTCTTTGTCTACTCAGAACCCCCCGAGGACTTCACCGTGTAAAATTGTTAAAGCCGATAATACAAAAACAAAACCAGGCATATCAAGTCAGAAAACGAGGTGATTCATCACAGTACAGAAGTTGAACTGGTACATGTTAGAAAGTGCCGTGAGCAACTGGGCGACGCCCTGACAGCACAAAGTGGAGTCATGCAGGAGTGGCGTCAAGAGATGTAGTGAAACAACAAAGGGTAGAAAAAACGAGAGAGAAAGAATATCTTCATTTACACAGAGTGAAAAAATAGGCATTGTAGCAGTTTTACATTTAAGCAATGTCAAATACATAAATTGTAAAAATGTAAAAAATATTTAGCCCCGGGCTGTTCCCCCCGGGGTCTTCGGGGAGATAAAGAAAGAATAAGACTACCGGTCCCTCAAGGATGTTGTGAATAATCTGAGGTTGTGGATGGGACTCGTAGCCTCATCATGTCAAACGAATTGCTAAACAAGCTAACACTGCAAGCGCATGCGCTAAGATGTAAACTTCTTTAAGAGATCATCTGTGATGTTGGATCCATACTCATGAGTACTTATGTTACATTGATACTTACTTTGATGACCCGTGAGTATAATTTACTTTGTTGTTTCATTTCCTTGCTGGTCGTGCAAGATCCTAATCTGTTTCTCAAACTTACTTACTTACTTACTTAGTCGTTCCTCTTCTACCGTGAGGTGTAGAGGTTTGGAAGAGAGAGCGCCAGACTATCCTATCGGCTGTCTTCCTCCTGGCTTGGTTCCATTCTAGTCCTCGGTCCTTCAAAGATTGTCTAATGTGGTCCTCCCAGCGGACTCTGGGTCGTCCTCGAGGTCTGGATCCTTGGCTCTTTGTTTCCCATGCTTGTCGTGGTATCCGATCTTCTCCCATTCTGCAGACATGGCCAAACCACCTTAATTGGGACTGTTCTACTTGGGTCTGCAGGGGGTAGGATTTAAGGCCTTGACGTATCGTCTGGTTGCGTACCATGTCTCTTCTTGTTACTTCAACCACCTTCCTCAGATACCTCATTTCTGAGGTTTGGATCTGGCTTTTATGGGTTGTAGTCATTGCCCATGACTCGTATCCATATGTCAAGACTGGGACATAGGTGGAGCGGTATACAGCCATCTTCGTTTTCTTACCAACCTCTCTCTTGCTGAGGAATCCTCGATTTATGGCCTGAAAAAGTCTCCCAGCTGCTGCTTTTCGAGTGGCCAACTCTTCTTTGATGCCTCCCTTTCGGTCTATAATAGCTCCGAGGTATTTAAAGTGGTCGACCTGCTCCAGGACCTGTTCTCCCAGCCTAATCTGATGTCTTCTTTCTTCTCGTGATATCACCATGGATTTTGTTTTAGAGCTGCTTATGACCATCCCTCTCTTCTCCAGCTCTTCCTTCCAGACTTGCAGGTTGGATTGGAGATGTGCCTCTGATTTAGAAATCAGGGCAACATCATCAGCAAATGCCAGCTTTGAAATATAGACCTGTCTCATCTTCCAGTACCCCATTGAATACTTTCTTGTTCTCTCCTTACATGCCTTGATGATATCGTCCATAAGGAGTATGAAGAGGTAAGGTGATAGGATATCACCTTGTCTTACACCAGTGGTGGTCCTGAACTCTTCTGACTTATGGTTTGCTGTCCTCACATAATTTCTGCAAGACTTGTAGAAGCTCTGTATAGCATGAATCAGAGGTGCTGAAATATTCTTCCTTGCCAAACAGTCCCAAAGTTTGCTCCAGGGGAGATTTAATCTCAATTGTTACGGAAGCGAGAACAAAGTTTTTGTCCAGAATGACTTATTGTGACCGACAACTCATGAACTATTAGATAGCAGTGACCGCGTTTGTTTAGGGTAAACGTGTTTCGTTCTTTACAGAACTTTAGTACCGGTACACATGAGTACTTCTTGAGAAAATTTGACCTATTTTTTATTTACCGCTACATCTCAGTCAATGCGCATTTGCGGACTAAAAGCCGTGCAGTAAAACCTTACAAATGAACAGCAAGACAAAGCTAAAAAATGCATTATATGAAGTTGCTATTGGACCTAAAGTTTTAACGCCGTAGGACGATGCTTTATGCCAATCTCCATAAACAGCTCTATCATCGTCCTCATTAGTCTCGGATATTTAAGATAGCCTACGTGTTAAAAAAACCAAACAAACAAACAAAAATCTAGATGACCAGTACCGATCAAAGAGCCATCGATTAAAATTAGAGGAAAGGGAAACTTAGAGCCAACTTAAGTATTCAAACTTGAGCTGTAATGGAACAATGCACTGAAAGAGGTAGAATTAAAATTACCACACATCGAAGGTCCATGTAAAAGAGGCAATATCTCGATACCTCTCAAATGTGCAAAACGCCGCTCTAATTGTGACAGGTATACCACCAACACCAGTAGGTGTTGAACGTTTGTTTTCTGCCCTCTGGAGTCGCAGATCCGACTTAAGAGAAACAGCGGAGGATATAATTGAAGCCATCATCTTTCTTTGAAAAAGGACCAAAAAAAAAAAAAAAAAAAAAATCAACTTTAAAAGGTAATTATTTTTCAAGGAGTTAAGATAAGCTGGTAATGTTAACAATTTTTTTGATTTTATTGTGTAATGTTGCAACTGTTAAAAACATTTTAGTTTACGCATCATTTAACAAATAATAACTGTTAAGTTAAAGAAGATTTTTTTAAATTTGCTTTGCCTATAATATAAGTATATGAGGAGAACTGCCGTAAGACGGGGGTAAAACAGTAGAATGGGGAAAAAAAAAACACAAATAGTAATACGTCTTACAAGGAGAAAGGACAGGAAAAACCTACGTTGCGGCCACAAGGCCTTCGTCAGGGACAGACAAACAAGACAGGAGGGAAAGAAAGAAAATGAGAATTAAGTAGAGAACATGAAACTATAAAAATAAGAGAAAAATAACTCCCTTGTGTCCAGTCACATGTCCAGTCACAGAAGCAAGATGGCTGCCACAAAACCGGAAAACGGAAGTCGAAAGTACATTAAAAACAAAAAACAAAAAGAAATAATGAAAATAAGGACCGGAAAAGAGTGAGGGAAAAAAAAAATAATAATAATATATAAAGTGAGGGAAAAGCGATTTAGAAAAAAAAAAAATAAATAAATAAATAAAATAAAATAAATAGATATAAATAAAAAATAATAAAAATAAATAAATAAAATTAAAAAAAAAAAAATGGGTGATCACATCAAAGTAGACAGTCATAATACAATAGGGACTAGATAGAGAAAGGCGTCTCAGACAAAAGAATGTTGGGTATTCAAGCCGTGTGGTTTAAGGCAACCCATAAGATGGATGAGGCGTTGTTCCTGGCGAAACCGACTGTTGGCGTCCGAGGAACAGGATCTGATAGCTGTCACCTGGATGTCAGTGGCACCGTGGTGGTCCGGGCCATTGAAGTGGATGGCCACAGGTGTGGATTTAAACTGAGAGATGTCGTAGAGGTGTCTGCAGAATCGGTCGCCCAGTCGTGTGCCCGTTTGGCCGATGTAAGTAATGGTGCAACGTTTGCATATAATAGCATAGATGACGTTGCGTGACTCACATGTGAAGCCATGTGTGATGGTGAACTTGGCGTTAGGGAACGAGACTGAACGTGTTTCGATAACATACTGACATGTCTTACATCGTGTTCGGCTACATGGCTTGGTCCCAAAGTGGCCATCGTTGATGGTTTTCAAACGGCTGTGGACTAGCACGTCTCTTGCAACAAGGCCGGGGTAACTACTTAAGTTGTCTAGGCAAGCGTCTTCAAGATCAGTCAGATGTATGCGCGTAGTGTCGACTGCTGGTAATTTGTACCACAAACTAAGAGGAAACAAATGCAAGTATTGAGTCTCCGGATATGAGTATCAGGCGACCTCTGCTTCCATGCACCACTTCATTTTCCTCAGAATTTTCACCCTCCTTGAGCATTAATTTTAGATCCAGTTAGCCGGATGAAAGTGTTTATATATATATATATATATATATATATATATATATATATATATATATATATATATATATATATATGTATATATATATATATATAATATATATATATATATATATATTATATATATATATATATATATATATATATATATATATATATATATCTTGTCATAGGAGAGACATTCACTAAATTTTATAGTGGCCACACTGAAGAGTGACAGCACTGGTGTTCATCATTTGTAAAACCCGTTGGACGAGTTTTGGAAAAAACGGAAGTGGGTAGGAAAACCATTTGGCGCAATATGGATTCTTGCTATATCCGCCGTCCGATGAAGGACGTTTTGGTTGCCTTTGTCAGCAGTTGTGCTGGGAAGTTTATGGATGCCAGTTTGTTCATATTTCTTGCCGTTGTATATGTTCAGGAGTAGTCGATTGTGCACTAGATTGATATTGTGGTGTCTAGAGATTTTTCGCCTGGATGATAGTTCTGATAATATTAGCGCAGTCATGTATGACGATGTTTCAGTCATGGAAATCGCCTGTGAGCGATAATCACTGTAGCCATCGTTTGGGTGTTATCCATGGTTATTTCGATATTATATTGTGCTGCAGTTTGTTGGCAAGTTATTGACATTGTGTTTTTTGCATTTCATGCGTATTGATAGCCGTGTATGGCTTTCTGTGTGTGCACCGTACTCATTAAAGGGATATTACTGTTCTAGGTTATTGTATTATTCATGTCAGCTACTGTATGCTATGGTCGTCCCCTAGTGGTTAGAGCCAAGAGTGTGAAAGCATTAATAAATCCATAGTGTAAGTAGTCTTGTTCTAACATTTGGGAGGCTCTTATCCGGTGAGATAGAGGCCGTGAGGCTTGTATTTTGAGTATATTTTGGCTAATATTTATTGCGGACTATTCTTACGGCCATGGAGGTCTGTATGTTATACTGTTATTCCCAGCTAGCTGGCATTATTGATTTGATATCATTTGATAATGAGGCCTTATAGTCAGTGTTAGCTATAGATAGGCTATAAGTTATTGTACACACGGAGTATTAGAAGGTTGGTAAAGCTAATGTGTTGGCGCCTTCATATTTGCCGTCAACTCACGGGAGTGAGTTGTTTACGTTTCAGTGTCCAGTGTAGGCTAGCGTGTCGATCTGTTAGTGTCTTGTTTACGGTCTGTGACCTGACCTCATTTACGGACTCTGACCTACTTTTCAGCATCACAGCGGTAATGGCTATTTTTTCAGTATATTTCTGTCTGTACCCAGTGAAATAAGACGTTGTTAAGTTTCAAATTGGTTGTTATGGTATTGTTGCAGGGTTGTGTACGATTGTTGAAGTGTTAAGCTGTGGTTACAGTGTGCGTCAGACGGGTCAGTTTGACACATTTCTGAGTCTTTTTGGTTGTTGGCGACAGTGTTCCAGGAGGAGCAGCGTAGCTGTGAGGTTGGTACCATTTAGCTAGGGGCCCAGAAGGCAAGCCCAGGTGTCAAATGGGAGTTAGTTTGGTCAACCTCAGTACTAGGGTGGTATGAGTTGATTGGTAGGAGTGTTTAGAGTTGATAAGTGATTGTTAGAGGGTTTGGTACCTCAAGCTATCGTCGTGAGCTGCTGCTCCTGTCATCGTTTCTCAGATGTGCCCACCCAGGGGGTGAAGTGACTACTACCCAGATGTGCCCACCCAGGGGTGAAAAGCTCTGACGTGACTTTCCTAGGCCGACGCCAGTGACGAGTCTGTCAACCAAGAAGGGGCCCAACCACAGGTGAATGTGTAGGGGCTTTGTGCCTGGCCGACTTACCTGAGACTGTTGTTATAAGCTGTGTAGCTGAACTTTGAGGAAGTAGACATTTCCATTGATAGTAGAGACAGTGCTGTGTGAGCACCGTGGTTACCGTGACACTCAGATTTGACAGTGAGATCATTCCTGGACTATATTCGTTTGGATAACATATTTTCTATTGTGGAGTCTGGTTTGTTCTGTAATCATCATCGTCGTCAGTGCTGAGGATTCTCCATGCTCAAGCGCCGTTGGAGCTCCAGTTAAGTTATTGTTTGTATGTGGATGTATTATATATTATATTGATATTTTCTTGTTTTCCTTAGAATTTAAGTCTATTATCTGTCCTTCGTACTGATTCTATCTATCATTTACTTGGACCGTTAAATAGTGTAGTGCTGCTGTTATATTTGCTTCTTGGTTTGTTATTGTTTTCTTTCCTCATGTTTTGACATTGCTTTATTGTTTGAGTATGACTTAGTGTGTATATATATAGTGATTGTTAGTTAAATTTGATCTTGCTCTGTGTTCTTTGTAGTTTGGAACTATCTGTAGTATATATTCTAATACATTATAGTATAATTGTACTGTGTGGTTACTAGTTTATTTTCACTGTGGTGAAGATAGTGCTTGGCGGAAGAGATAGCTTCCAGCACCTCATTGTTGATTGTGGTTTTCGTAGTGTCTTTGGTGTTATAGTGTATTGGTGTGTCTAACGGGGGTGAGCCTACTACATTTTTGGCCTTTCGTGGGAAAAGAGTGTATTAGACCGATACTTTTAGGGTGCGGCTGTGTTTGTTTTGTGGTGGAGTCTGGCAGACGAATTTCCTGCGACTGCCCTGCATAACACTCCAGAGCCCTGTTGGTGTTAGCTGTATTTGTGAAGTGTGTATTTATATTGTCTTGTACATTCAGTATTTTTTGTTTTCTGTTTAAGTGGTGTGTTCTCTTGTCCTATCTTACTATCTTGTAAATACGTTTACAGGTATCCCTTGTTTTCGTTCGTGCTCTGTCACGCATTGTAGATATTAATATATCTCTGCTCTTCGTGTGCTATCATCTATTTCCTCGTGACTGGAATTTTGTTTTCGTGGTGTGATGTCTATGTTTTCTTCATCTGTGTAGTTCACATTTGTGTTCATTTTGCCATAGGAAGTACTTGCTTAACAGAAAGTATTGAGTGTAATAATAAGTGGAGTGTTATTTGAATATAGCACCAGTGTGGGTGCCAGCAAAGGATTGTGGAAGTAATACCTATTTTGAACTGATTTGATACATTGTTGTCAAGGTATCACAAAGTGGTTATTATACAACCAACGACTATTGCAAGTTTGCGTGAGTATATCTCAGAAAATAAGTGGTCTGAAAGACCTAATTTGTACAAGTGGTGATACCATAGCCAAGAGGCTAAGTGATACCTTATTGATATCATAAGGTAAAGGTGAATTATATTTATACAACAAACTACGAGGTGATATTTACTTTAATGCATATATATCCGTAGAGTGAAGAAGTGATATCATTATTTATTACTGCTATTACTGAAGATTATTGTAAGCAGAAATTTATCTGCTGGCTTAAGTGCAATATATACAATTGAGTGATTGCATAGAAAATCTATTGCAAAACATAATAGTATATTATATTATGAGAACTACAAGTGTACATCATGGACATTGATACTTTCATGCGTATAGGCATGCAAGCCGGGTACACAGGAAAAGAATTAGTGGAGTTCGCCAAGGCAGAATTCAATTCAGTTGAAAATCAAAATGTTTTAGAGCAGAAAAATAAGGAAGAAAAGAAAGAGAAGGAAGAGAAAGAAAGAATTGATAAACAAAATGCTCTTAGAGATGCTCGAGCTGAAGAGCTAGAGCTAAAAGAAAAGAGTGGTCAGAACTCAACTTCTGGTGGAGCTCATCGTCCTTTTAGGCTGCGTCTGCTAAATTTCAATGATAAAATTGATAGTTTAGATTTCTTTTTGGAAAGATCTGAGAAAGAATGTGTGGCCTATAAGGCTGATAGGGATCAGTGGCCAGCTCTTTTATCGACACTGCTAGTGGGGCCCGCGATGGAGACTTTTTATAGCCTCCCTGTAGAGGAACGGGCCAATTATGACAAAGTGAAGGAGAGATTGCTCAGGAGGTTCCGTCTGACTACTGACGGCTACCGGATACATTTTAAAAACGCGATGCCTAGTTCAGACCAGGACTTCGAGGATTTTATCTCGAAGATCAAACTTCTGCTGAATAGATGGATTGAAATGGAGGGGATAACAAAGGACTTTAATGGCTTGCTGGACTTAGTTCTACGGGACAAAGTGTTGTCCTCATGCTCTAGTGAGTTGGTTGCGTTTTTTCAGGAACGTCAACCAAAGGACATTGAGTCCATGGCCCAATTGGGGCACCATTATGTCCTGGCCCATCCGGGCAAATCCATTCAGAGGTCTGGTCTGACAGAAGACGTAGTTGCCGGGGTCGGCAAAGTGCAGCGTCAACCATGGCAACGCCGAGCAAGTAGTGCCGATAGGTCCAGAAGTTGGAGATTTGATAGGTCACCCCGTTCGTATCAATCAGCTAGAGATAGATACAGAAACTTTAGAACACAGCGACAGTTTCAGAACAGTTGGCATAATAGACAGTCCGGAAGCGATAGGGATGGGGAGAACTTCCAAGGGCGAAAGCAAGTTCGTTTCCGAGACTCGAAAGATAAGGGCAAATCATTTTATAAGGGAAAGTGGCCCAAACATAGAAGCGGATCGTCGGATGGTCGAGGTTCAGACTCCGATACGCGTTCATCTCCGAGACTTAGTCCGAGCAAGGAGAGGAAAGAAAGTATTTGCCAGTTATGTGAGGTCAAAGGTCATGTAGCCAGTGAGTGTAAGTCTAAGCCAGAGAAGACTAATGTGGCATGTGTGCTAGACACTATCAATAATGAAGACTGTGAGGGGTGCAGACAGTTGTTTGTACCAGATGGGAAACCATTATTGATTTGTGGGCACACTTTACCCTGCCTATCGTCCCTGGAGGAAGGTGGAAAACTCGAACTTTGTACAGGGTCGGTGCAGTCGAGGCAGGTGTCCGTGCTTAGGGACACGGGATGTACCACCATAAGGGTACGTCGCTCCTGCATCGAGGAGTCATGCCTGACAGATAAGACAGTAAGATGCATCACCTTTGGGGGTAATGTAGAAAATTACCCCACAGCCATTGTGGACATAGACACTCCCTTCTTGGCAGGTAAGGTGCATGCGTGTGTCCTGAACAAACCAGTGGCAGACTTGATCATTGGTAACGTGCAAGGAGTTCGAAATTGCACACCGGCAGAGATACGCGAATGGGAAAATAATAGGGGTGTAATAGCTAATGCAGTGCTAACTAGAGCGCAGGTAAGACTACAAGACGGGTATGATAGTCCCGAGACTCATCATGTCCCATCGACGGTAGATGAGGTGTTAGGTGTGCGAGACGTTTCGGTCGGTGATTTTGCAGAGGGGCAGAAAACGGACAGGACGCTAATGATGCTGTTGGAGTTAGTGAAAACGAAAGTGGCTAAACAGGCCAAAACAGCACGGTACTGGTTTGAAATTAAGGACCAGATCTTGACTCGGTGTTTTGAGAGACAACAGCAACTCACACGTCAAGTAGTGGTGCCAAGCCAGTGGAGAGCGAAGGTGCTGGAATTTGCGCACGACTCTCCCTTTGCTGGTCATATGGGAGTGGCTAGGACTCGATTCAGGGTTCTCTTCCAATTTTATTGGCTAGCATTACATAAAGATATCAAGGCATATTGTAGGTCTTGTGTTGTCTGTCAACAAATGTCTCACAAGGGCCGGTCGCCAAAGGCTCCGGTTCAGACAGTAGACTTGGTACTGCGCCCGTTTCAGAAGGTTGCGGTTGATATCATAGGCCCATTGTCCGTTACGTCCGACAGAGGATTTCGGTTTATTCTAACTATGGTAGACTTGTGCACTAGGTGGCCAGAGGCAGTGCCTATGCGATCTATTACCTCGCAGGCAGTAGCGGAAGCACTTCAGCTGTTATACAGTCGTTTCGGTTTTCCAAAGTATATACTATCTGATAGGGGGACGCAATTTATTTCCCACGAAATGTCTGAGGTAGCTAAATTACTGGGGATTTCCCAGTCTTTTACCTCTCATTACCACCCGCAGGCGAACGGGGTTTGCGAACGCCTGAACGGCGAATTAAAACATATGCTGGCTAAGGTGACTGCCGAATTTTCTCAGGATTGGGATAGGTACCTTCCAGCTGTGTTGTTCGCATACAGGGAAGCCCCGCATCAAAGTACAGGCTTCTCGCCATTCGAATTACTGTATTGTGCAAACCCCAAGGGTCCAATGCACGTACTCAAGGACTGGTTGGTAGGTAAACACATAGACGGAGCGGTAGTGTCCGCGTATGTTTATGTCGTACATCTACGCGAGAGGATAATTAGGTCCTGTGCAGTAGCGCGGGAAAACGTGACCCATGCGGATATTCAGTACCGCCGGTATGCTAACCGAGGTACTAAGCTCATATCATTTCAACCAGGGGATGAGGTGTGGCTGCTCTTGCCCACAAAAGAAGATAGATTGAGCATCTCCTGGCAAGGGCCATTCCGGATTCATAAGAAGGTAACCGATGTCGACTACGTTGTAGAGGTTAGAAAGAGGGAGAAGGTGTTCCACGTGAACATGCTCAAACCGTACGTGGAGCGACCTCCCGAGCTATCTTCAGTGGTTAAGACCATGAGTTCGCGACGTTCGGAAGTAGCGGCTGCAGTAGTGATCGATAGTGCTGAAGACAGCTGTGACGATGGTGACTTACAGCTGTCTCTTGTGCCGATAGCCCCTTCCAAATCGTGGGCCGACGTGTCGGTCTGTCCACATTTAACCGATAGTCAGAGGGCTCAGGTTGATGTTGTATTGAGGGATTTCGGTGACGTACTTACGGATTTGCCGGGTAGAACAGATTTAATAGTTCATGAGATAGCCTTAACTGATAACCAGCCTATCAGAGTTAAACCCTACCCTTTACCACTTCATTATAAAGCGGCGATCGAGAAAGAGATTGACGAAATGGTTCGGTTAATTATCATCGCTCCCTCAGAATCCCCGTATTCTTTCCCCATGGTGGTGGTTAAGAAGAAGAGCGGGGCCCTCAGAGTGTGTATTGATTTTTGGAAGCTTAATAGTGTAACGGTAGTCGACGCAGAGCCTATGCCCAACCAGGAAGAGCTTCTGACCAAACTCTCCAATGCTAGATTTTTTACGAAGTTAGATTTAGCAAGAGGTTACTGGCAGGTGCCATTGGCTGAGGCTTCAAAACCTCTTACGGCGTTTGCGACTCCAAGAGGTCTATTTCAATTCAATTACATGTGTTTCGGGTTGGTGAATGCACCCGCCACCTTTGTAAGAATGATGAGGAAGCTAATAGGGCACAGAGACGATGTTATTACATAAATCGACGATATCTGCATTTTCCACAAAACTTGGGAACAGCATATAGATGGGCTGTTTGCCGTGCTCAAGTGCCTAAAGGCACATGGACTCACTGCTCGCCCGAGCAAGGTGTCCATTGGGTATGCAGAGCTGAGCTTCCTAGGCCACGTGGTTGGCCATAACATCATGAAACCTGAAGATGGTACGGTTTCAAAGATACTACAGTTGCAAACGCCGAAGACTAAGAGGCAGGTAAAGAGTTTATTAGGCCTGATCAATTTCTATAATAAATTCATTCCAGATTTTTCGTCGTTGGCTGAGCCGCTTACGGCACTCACCAAAAAGGGGGAACCCAACAAAATAAAATGGGATGATAAATGTGAAAATGCATTGGGTAAGATTAAAAAACTATTTTCTGGAAAACCCATCTTAAGATTGCCAGATCTTCGCAGACCACTGATACCGCACACTGATGCTTCATCGGTAGGCATTGGGGCCTGCCTGATGCAGGAGCATGGAGGATCGCTCCATCCAGTGTTGTATGTCAGTAGGAAGCTGTTGCCAGCTGAAACCAGATACTCCACGATCGAAAGGGAGTGTCTTGCGATGATCTGGGTGGTGTCTAAGTTGGCACGATATCTGTTGGGAGCGCATTTTTTCCTCCAAACAGACCACAAACCACTGCTATTTTTGCAGTCGGCTAAATCTTACTTACTTGCTTAGTCGTTCCCCTTCTACCGTGAGGTGTAGAGGTTTGGAAGAGAGAGCGCCAGACTATCCTATCGGCTGTCTTGTATTGCTCGTAATTGTGATTTAAAGCAAACAGGTGATTGGCCTGTTGTGCCTTTACATGGTGGAGGGGCTGCCTCCTTACAGCCTCCATGCAGGCCGCCCACATTTTGTGGAACTTGCATTATGTGTAGACTACTCCAGGATTAGTCAGTCGTTGGTATTTTTCACGACTGTCAATACCTGGTATGGATTTGTACATGTTTTCTTGTATCGAGTCTAGTGAGTGAGAAGGCATGTATGTCAATGATATTGAGCAACTCTGGCATTCCTTATTTGTATGAGGAGGTGCTATGTTGGCATTTTGGTTGCCCTTAACCCAGAGGGGATTGGGCGTACTCCTCCGATGGAAGAAAACTGCGTTTCCTTTCTTAAAGGGGGGGGGGGGGGGGGTTGTCACAGGAGAGACAGTCACTAATTTTTATAGTGGCCACACTGAAGAGTGACAACACTGGTATTCATCATTTGTAAAACCCGTTGGACGAGTTTTGGAAAAAACGGAAGTGGGTAGGAAAACCATTTGGCGCAATATGGATTCTTGCTATGTCCGCCGTCCGATGAAGAACGTTTTGGTTGCCTTTGTCAGCAGTTGTGCTGGGAAGTATATGGATGCCAGTTTGTTCATATTTCTTGCCGTTGTATATGTTCAGGAGTAGTCGATTGTGCACTAGATTGATATTGTGATGTCTAGAGATTTTTCGCCTGGAGGATAGTTCTGATAATATTAGCGCAGTCATGTATGACGATGTTTCAGTCATGGAAATCGCCTGTGAGCGATAATCACTGTAGCCATCGTTTGGGTGTTATCCATGGTTATTTCGATATTATATTGTGCTGCAGTTTGTTGGCAAGTTATTGACATTGTGTTTTTTGCATTTCATGCGTATTGATAGCCGTGTATGGCTTTCTGTGTGTGCACCGTACTCATTAAAGGATATTACTGTTCTAGGCGTTATTGTATTATTCATGTCAGCTACTGTATGCTATGGTCGTCCCCTAGTGGTTAGAGCCAAGGGTGTGAAAGCATTAATAAATCCATAGTGTAAGTAGTCTTGTTCTGACATATATATATATATATATATATATATATATATATATATATATATATATATATATATATATATATATATATATATATGTGTCCCTCCCTGCTCTCTCTGCAGCCTGTTCCTTGTGAGAAAATCCGTACGTCACGAGTCCTTGGAACCTGCTTCCAGCATGAATATTTAGGAGTATACTCAGTAACCCTAACGACCTGAAAGACGGCATCTTAAAACAGTTGTCCGACAATATTCGGACGGTTTCTGTTAACAAATTATGTAATTCGCCCTATATCGGGGTAAGTTGTAATATATACATTTTATCATTTCATATTTTGCATTTGACATATATAAATGGCTTGTGGATGTACAGTTGCATATGAAGATAGCTTTCCAGTACTATTGTAGATGTATTATCCTTTCTAATTTTAGTAGGCCCTCTAGAACATTGTCCGGTCCTAAACTGGAATCCTGATTTTATTCGTTATCCAATCTGTCTCAGATTTCTCCTTGACGAGATGGAAATGCAGTGAAGTAGTCTTACAATGCTGTAGGTTTTAAGTGGAATTTCATTCCCACGCATATATTTATCCGTTGAGGAAAGTTCATATAAGTAATAATTTATTTTAGCATTTCCATGCCTAACCAACCACAAATAATTTAGTAAATGATTTTGGTAGGGGTTTCCACCACCTTCATGTTGAACATTACTGCATTACAGATAACATATTCCCCTTAACTACGAGAAAGTAACATTTTAGAGGAGATTATCAGTGAAAAATCTGTGATGTAGTGAGTTGGTAAGCATGATAAGTAGCAACGGAATTTGCAAGACCGTATGCGGTCATGAAGGATGGTCAGATGAGTTTTAAAATGGCCTGTAAGGACTTAATCTGTCTGGTTAGCGATTAATCAAGCAAGCACGTCGACGTGGCTGCAAAACTGATCAAGCGGTAAGGTATCGTATAATGCAAGACGAAGTAGGACAAGATAACCTCGAACGATGAAAGTAAAAACAAACGATAAGGAGCGGTTGAGAAAAAGAAAAGGAAGGGCACAGGAGAGGGTTGAAGTAGGTCACAGGAAAATGTAACGTTTGAATATATGACTCATCACACGGAGTCAAGAGTCGGAATCGAAAAACGTTGGAAGGGGAAAAAAATACAAGGAAGCACAGTTTGGCTAAAATGTAGGAGGGGTTTAAAAAAAGCTAAGAAAACTAAAACAGGAAGAAAACATAGTTGAACAATTTTTTTAAAACAACAAACGAAAGTTCTGTAAAGAACGAAACACGTTTACCCTAAACAAACGCGGTCACTTCTATCTAATAGTTCATGAGTTGTCGGTCACAATAAGTCATTCTAGACAAAAAATTTGTTCTCGCTTCCGTAACAATTGAGATTAAATCACCGCAGTTTGAGAAACAGATTAGGATCTTGCACGACCAGCAAGGAAATGAAACAACAAAGTAAATTATACTCACAGGTCATCAAAGTAAGAGAATTTACAGGCCTGTAGTGAGAAAATGTCAAGCATCCCCAGCAAAAAGAAACAAACTAATAACACAAAAAATAAGTAAAATTAACTGCACACCAGTCATAAACTCAATCAATCACTCAAAATCTTTTAGCTCCCCAAGGAGCATAGGCCTTCAACTTACCACGTGCTCCTGTCACGTGTCATCAGTTAAAGTTCTTTCCACGTCTTCCTCATCATTTAAATTTCTGTCTCCAGTTCTCTTCTCCATAAGTTTGTTTGTCTGCCCCTGCCTCTTTTACCATGAGTTTGTTTGTCTGCCCCTGCCTCTCTTACCATGAGGAGTCCACAACAAGGACTACCATATAATGCTATCAACCTTTAGTGTTGGTCTCCATTTTTCAGAGCCATAAAATAGAACTGACAATTCAGTTAAAGATACTTATTTTGGTGTTGGATTTAATTTCTCTTGATCTCCAAATGTTTCTCAATGCAATAAAAGCTTCTCTTGTCTTTTATAGTCATATTTTGATATCATTTTCTGACCTTCCATTTATATGCACAGTCGCCAGATATGTCTATGATTCTATAGTCTGTAGAGGTTTTCTTGAAGTTCACTCTTGTTATCATTTCCTGCATTTATACTCATTATCGTTCTCTGTTCCCTGTGTAATATCAGACCCACGTATTGTGACTTCTCATTCAGTATTTTTATTTTGTCTTGCACCTGATTACGGTTATGGGACAGAAGGTATAAGTCGTCGGCCAAATCTAGCCCATCAAGCTGTTTTGGTTAGAATTCACAGGAGTCCATTCCTGTTGGGTGAAGTAGAAATTTCCTTAATCCAGATAAAACTCATCACACACCGGTAACAAAACTCGCATCACACTGGTAATGAAACTCAAAGCACACCGGTAATAAAACTCGCATTGCACAGGTAATGAAATTCACATCACACCGGCAATGAAACTCACATCACACCGGTAATAAAACTCGCAGCACAGTAGTAATAAAACTCACATATCACTAGTAATGAAACTCACACCACACTTGTAATAAAACTCAAATCACACAGGTAATAAAATTCACAGCACACTAGTAATATAACGCACATCACACCGGCAGTAAAAACTCATTTGACGCCAGTAATCTAACTCACTGAACACCAGTAATAAATCTCACATGATACCAGTAATAAAACTCACAGCATACAAGTGATAAAACTCACATCATTCCCGTAATAAAACTCACAGTGTACCGGTGATAACACTCACAGCATACTATTAATAAAACGCAAAGCATACAATTTTTAAGACTCACATCACACCGTTTATTAAAATAAAACTCACATCACACCGGTAATAAATCTTATATCACACTGGTAAGAAGACTCACCACCCGTGTGTTACCGGGGCCCGAAAGGGGAGCAAAGAATAGTAACACTGTCCCCTGCCAAGCAAGTCGTAGAAGGCGACTAAGGAGGGTTGGGCATGGGGCCAGTTACCCCATCCTGTAAAAAAAAAATTAAACCACAAAAAACTTCAACAAATATGGACAAGTCAAATAAAGAAAATAAAACACAGCCATCCAAGACAGGGGAAGGTCCTCTCGCGGGGAGGCGTAAGATGCAACACAGAGAAAGCCGAAAGGAGTCTGTGTTGCTGACTAACCTTCTTTCTTCTAGGAGAACTTCCAGATTTGGCACCTGGAATGTTCGGACATTGAACGAACAAGGGAAAGTGGCACAAGTAGCAGCAGAAATGAGGGAATACAAAATCGAGGTTCTGGGAATGTGTGAAACAAAGTGGAAGGGGGTAGACAGGAAGAAACTCATCACAGGTGAATTGGTGCTGTCCTCAGGACACGAAGACGAAAGTTCACACCACAGTGAAGGGGTAGCTCTTATGTTATCTAAAGAAGCACAGAAAGCACTCATTGAATGGGAAGCTGTGGGACCCAGAATAATAACAGCTATTTTCAAAACAGCTAAAAAGAAAATTCATGTCAATGTCATCCAATGTTATGCACCAACTAATGACAAAGAAGAGTCTGTGAAAGAAGCATTTTATACTAAACTACAGGAAATTATGGATAAAGTAAAAAGAAGAGACATCACAATTTTGATGGGTGACATGAATGCAAAGATAGGTACAGTCAATACCGGATTTGAAGAAGTCATGGGAAAACATGGGCTAGGAGTAATGAATGAAAATGGAGAACTATTCGCAAACTTCTGTGCTTCAAATCAACTGGCTATAGGAGGAAGCATGTTTCCACATAAGAGAATACACAAGGCAACATGGATATCACCAGACCATAGAACAGAAAATCAGATCGATCATATATGCATAAAGAAGAAGTTTAGATCATCATTGCAGGATGTAAAGGTATATAGAGGAGCAGATGTGGCATCAGATCACCATCTTCTGATAGCCAAAGTAAAAATGAAACTCAAGAGATATGCAACAATGCAAAATTATAGACAACAGTTTAATGTAGGACAGCTAAGAAATCAAGAAACAAGAGACAAATTTGCGGTCACAGTATCCAACAAATTCCAAGTGCTCCAACAGTTGGAAGATGTAGAGAATACAGAAGACTATTGGCAGCAGGTCAAAACGGTATGGAAGGAGACATGTGAAGAAATACTGGGGAAAAGGGAAAGACAACAAAAAGCATGGATAACAACAGAAACCATCAATAAGATAAAAGATAGAAAAAACAAGAAAGCAGAGTTAAACACAAGCAAAACCAGAAGTTCCAAAGCCAAGGCTCAAGAAGTGTACACAGAAGCAAACAAAGAAGTAAAAAGAAGTATCAAAAGAGACAAGAGGAAGTATATTGAGGAGTTGGCAAGAGAGGCAGAAGATGCTGCAGCCAAAGGAAATATGAGAGAACTGTATAGCAGCACAAAGAAGCTAACAGGGAAATACAAGCAAACAAGTTGCCTCATAAAAGATAAGAATGGGAAACTGCTCAGCAATATACAAGAGCAAATGAAGAGGTGGACAGAATATTTTGGGGACCTTCTCAATAGACCAGCTCCACAAAACCCGCCGGACATCCAGCCAGCAGAAGAAGAGCTACAAATTAACGGTGAAAGACCAACGAAGGAAGAAATAAAGAAAGCCATAAAGCTTCTAAGAGATGGAAAAGCGTCTGGACCTGATGGCATTCCAGCAGAGGCCATCAAAGCAGATATCGACACGGCTACAGAGATGTTATATAAATTACTTGGTAAAGTCTGGGAAAAAAAGAAGAGATACCAGCAGAATGGAAGGAAGGATATCTGGTTAAGTTGCCTAAGAAGGGAAATCTACAAGAGTGCACAAATTATAGAGGAATAATGTTACTATCAGTGCCAGGAAAGGTATTGAACAGGATTATCCTTGAGAGATTAAAGGAGTCCATAGACAAGAAATTGAGAGATGAACAAGCAGGTTTTCGACAAAACAGATCATGTACAGACCAGATAGCCACTTTGAGAATAATAGTTGAACAAAGTCTGGAATGGAATTCACCACTATACATCGGATTTGTGGACTACGAAAAAGCATTTGACAGTGTGGACAGAGAATCACTTTGGAAATTGATGAGGCATTATGGAGTTCCCCTGAAGATCATTAATTTAATAAAGAAAACCTATGAAGACATGACGTGCAGAGTTCTTCATGAAGGACAGCTTACAGAACCATTTGGGATAAGAACAGGAGTGCGACAGGGATGCCTCTTGTCTCCATTTCTTTTCTTGCTGGCAATAGATTGGGTTATGAGATCATCGACAACACACAACAGAAATGGAATCCAGTGGACTCTGACTAAGCAGTTGGATGATCTGGATTTTGCTGATGATTTGGCTCTCCTGTCCCATAACCGTAATCAGATGCAGGACAAATTGGAAACACTCGAGGAGAGGTCACAGCAATTGGGTCTGAAAATACACAGGGAAAAGACAAAAATAATGAGAATAAATGCAGGTAATGAAAACAGGGTTGAACTTGAAGAAACACCAATACAAGATGTAGAATCATACACATATCTTGGCAGTAATATAGATAAAGTTGGAGGGACAGACAGCGATATCAAAATAAGAATACAAAAGGCAAGAGGAGCTTTCATTGCATTGGGAAATATATGGAGATCAAGAGAAATTGGATCCAACACGAAAATAAGAATCTTCAACTCAAATGTGAAGTCAGTCCTATTGTATGGCTCAGAGACATGGAGAACAACAAAGACAACAACCAAAAAGCTACAGACTTTCATAAATGGGTGCTTGCGTAGAATAGAGGGATTAAAATGGTATGACAAGGTTACCAACGTGGAACTGAGGACAAGAACTAGACAAGTGCCAGTGGAACAAGAGATGAGAAGAAGACGATGGCGATGGATAGGACACACACTGAGGAAGCCTGTTGATAGCATTACAAGGCAGTCCTTGTTCTGGAACCCCCAGGGCAAGAGAGGCAGAGGAAGACCAAGAAGTACATGGAGAAGAGAGTTGGAAACAGAGGTGAAAATGATGAGGAGAACGTGGAAAGAACTTGAGATGATGGCACGTGACAGGAGGACTTGGCATGTGTTTGTTGAAGGCCTATGCTCCTTTGGGAGTGGAGGGTTATGAATGAATGAAGAAGACTCACAGCACTCCAGTAATAAAACACACATCACACCGTTATAAAAACACATCGCGCCAGTAATAAAACTCACACTACACCGGTAATAAAACTTACATCGCGCCGTTATAACAACACATCACACAGGTTTATTCACATCACTGTAACAAAACTCACATCACACCGGTTATAAAAACACATTGCGCCAATAATAAAACTCACAGTACACTGGTAATAAAACTCTCAGGACACCAGTAACACAATACAACGCACGCACGTAACAACACTCACAGGACACCAGTAACACAACATAAAGTACACACGTAATAAAACTCACAGGACACCAGTAACACGAAGTAAAGCACACACGTAATAAAACTCACAGACCCCCTCCAAGAAAGCTTACAGAAGTCTGAAAGTCATCTGTAGACAACCAAATTTCATTTAGCCGTCTGACTTCTCGGAAAACGTCAACTTCCAACCAGCGGCATCCACGTAAGTGGTGAATCTTTGACAAGAGAATCCGCACAACGTGGACTGACTCGGCGGGAAATAACGTTAGATAAATATGTTCTTTATTCCATCTTTCATGGAATGATTTGTTTTTCCTATGTACTTTGCACTGGTTCTGTTACTTGGTTTCTCTGTGCGTCACTTTTCTAACAATTTTACTGTTATTCTAACCACCACCACTAACACTACTGCTGCTGAACATCATAATTGCGGTGGTCTTATTTAGGAGTCGGCGTCTGTGGCCTAATGGATATGAACGCAGTTTCATAATCCAGATATACCAGGTTCGAAACCTGCTGCAGGCGGTTTGGTAGCAGATCGCTTTGTGTGGATTTTTAACAATGGTATAAGCGCCGTACCGTTCAGAAAGCAATGGCAAACTACTGAATGAAAAAATTGCCTAGAAAAATCACAAACAGCCAATAAAAGCTGGAGTTGATTGCCACGTCCTGTAAAGGATAAGCAACTAACTTATTTAGGAACCATATAATTTAAATTGATGATAATCATCACCAGGTGCCATCTTCACAACGAAGGTCGGCTCCAATGCATCTCCAACGTCTTATGTCTCTTGTCTTGGTGGTGCACTCTGATAGACTTTCCTGTCCATCTCTTGATGTTATCTTCCCACGTAAAGCGCTGTCTTCCTCTTGCACGTTCGCCTTCAACAATTTCGAACTCCTTGCACGTTACCAATGATCAAGTCTGCCACTGGTTTGTTCAGGACACACGCATGCACCTTACCTGCCAAGAAGGGAGTGTCTATGTCCACAATGGCTGTGGGGTAATTTTCTACATTACCCCCAAAGGTGATGCATCTTACTGTCTTATCTGTCAGGCATGACTCCTCGATGCAGGAGCGACGTACCCTTATGGTGGTACATCCCGTGTCCCTAAGCACGGACACCTGCCTCGACTGTGTATTATTACCCGCCTTCTTCAATGAAACGTGTGCTGCATTTCTAAGAAAAACATTGAGACGTACTGCGTAATGACCTAAATTAATCCTAACATTAATTATACTGCGTTACCAAAACGAACGAACAGATGGACAAAAGGATAAAAAGAGAAGGGAGAGGCAGAAAGCCGAACACTAAACCCGCTTCGCGCGATACACAATTACTACCATCACGCGTGTAAGTCTACATGCACTAATTTTTTTTCAGACGGACAGTGAAAAAATACACTACCCTTTCCCAGAGTTAGGTTTATAAATCATAACAGACTCTTATTAGAAAAGATAACATTAGATGGGTTTACGGTTGAAAACATAACAGTACCCAGACAGCACATCTTCTAAACAGGAGGTAGAAGAAATTGCATATTTTGAACGCAGCCACGTAGCTCCTTTAAATTAGTATTTTTGGGTTCCTTAGGGCTTGCTGACAAATAATATGTAAAACGTTACGCAAATAGTCCAGGAATTAATAAATTATACCCAAAATAAAATATTGGGGGTGCCTGACAGCATAAAATCATTTCTGCTCATAAAATTTTTTTTATAACGTGTTTGAAAAAACCTTACGTTACATAAATAGCCTACCATGTAAACTCCAAATTGATTGGAGCGCAACAAATGAAAGCCTAACCACGATTGGTCGGGCTATAAATACTATCTTGGTTGTTGGGGGAGACGGGAAAAGATAACATTTTTTCAAACACTTGTCGAAACGTGGCTCATTGGCCAGTCTCGCTGATATACACACTTGGGAGCGTTAGTTCGAGACCACTTGTTTAAATAAGCTTGATAAAGCCACAGTGCGTTGAAGCCAGCTCACATTTTTGCTAAAATAAAAGCCTGGAACATAGGCAGAACGGAATTTGTGCCAGTTTGTGCCAGAATTCATTGCTAATCAACGTATCTGTGTTTATTTCCATGAAATTGTGGTAAGCTTGAACCATTCAGTATCTTTTAATGAAAAATTGAATGTGAATTGTTGATGTATGCCTGTATATATATGTGTAGTTCAGTGGCAAACGTGAGGTAAAGCCTATAATGCTCCAGCCTGAACAGAGGGTGTCGGAGAGAAGTAAAACGGCATGGAATGGCCAAATAGTACACTGACACCTGGATGATTGACTAGAAAGAAATAATGCTGGAAGTGCAGAGGCGTAGTAACCATTAAGAAGGGTAATACTGGAATAAAGTATTTCAAATGAAGCTGACTGTTGGCCTAACGCTCTGAACGCAATGTTTGTGCTGTATTGTGATCAGTGTAACAGAGAATATAAATTAGTTATGAAGTAGAAGGTACATCCTTCTTGATTTCAGGGACAGTGGTCTTGATGGTACTGAGCAGCACCTGGTCAGAGATTTGCTGAATCCAGAGTCGGACAGCATACTCCTTGGTCTTTTTAGCTATCAGTGAGGTGTCTCCTGAGCCCAGAGGAGAATTCGAGCAGAGGAGTCCTTTCCTGCCGCCATCACGCCAGATAAGCGAATTGGCCAGCTGAGCTCAACATTATGTCCCCTCATCTTGAAATAACTTTATAAAAATACTATTAAGAGGGGAATTTACTTGTCTTAAAATCAGGAACTGTGAACATCTCCAATACTGGTCCCTAAAGACAAACTATTGAAGTCATGATGACAAATACCAACAGAGCTTGAACAAAACAAAACCAGTATTACCTCATTTTACTACTACACAACTGACACACATATAGAACATTTGTAATAATATATGTCACTACAATATTCATATTAAATACATTCTGTACATAACTTGTAATTTAAATTGATTGTGATTCCTGGTTCCCTTGTAGTTGAATCAGGACACATATTCATTCATGCCAGTAATGAATACATATTGTTATTTGAAAAGTTATCAGTGACTTCTTTAAGATATTCTCATAGAGTGTTATATGTATGTGAGTGTCACAGTGTTGTTAAGAGTAGTGGATTAAATTAAATTGTTTATCTGTCTGTTGTTGTGACTTACACTTCACCATACACATACCCTAGACACATAACGTAGCATCACACTATTCCAGAATAATTCTGACTGAGATATATAGATATGTGGTAGCAAGTAAGGTTATATATAATACACTACTCTTAATAGATATATATATATACCTTCACAGCTGATCTCAGTCAGTACACTAAGTCCCCTATAAATATTTATAACATCCCACTTCACCACATATATTGGGGTCTCGCTCTTGGGATTTTGAATCTTTCCCTATTAAAAATATTGGGGGTAATTCACTTCAGGGAATATAAGAATTTAAAGGTATCCTTGGGTGGAATTAAATAAGGTTGAGCTCACGGTGCCTGTGTTGTCCATTAGATATATTTAGAGATTAAATTGTTGGTTAGACATTGTATAAATTTACATAATAGACAATGGCGGACCTGGCCAAATTTCGATCTGCTGCGGTTCAGACTGCAAAAGAGTTAGGATTAGATGGGCAAGTTATGGTTGCCTATGTCACAACGGAATGTGACAAATTTATTGAACGCGAAGAAAGAAGATTAGAAAAAGAAGCCGAAAGAAGGTTAGAGGCTGAAAGGGAAATTAAGAAGTTACAATTTGAAGCTGAGGCTGAGACTAAGAGGTTGCAAGCTGAGGCTGAGACTAAGAAATTGGAGGCAGAAAGAAAGAGAAGACAAAAAGATTAGCTGCAGAAAGAGAAGAAATTAGCCGAAAGGAGGAAAGAAGACAAGCTGCAGAAAGGGAAGAGAAATTTAGGGACAGGGGAGAGAAAGATTACAAAGGGAACATGAGTTGACGACTAAGGGAGTTTGAGTTTCAAGGGCCATGCTCC
>JAMPIV010009675.1:0-42500 GCA_024509875.1 Oreohelix idahoensis
TAGTCACCTTTGGGCCATTTTCAGGTTGTCTTGAAGAGTCACACATAACGAAACTGTCGTACATGCTGTCGTTGGGTGGGTATTTTCGCTGTTCCATCTTACTCTGCTTTTGCGTTTACCCCGGATGGCTTGTCTATTGGTTATGAATTGTAGGGGCGAAGATGTTCCAATTATGTCTCGGTTGGGTACTATTGCATACTCTATTTTTTGGTTGGCGCCTATAATAGATAAATATTGTACGTGTCGGGCTTGTGTGCTGGTAGCCTTGTACCCCCGTTTTTGTTTAGATGTCCGGTTGCCTAGGACGTGTTTGGCGTATAAGATGTGTTGGCTCTAACTTAATTTGGTTCTAACAAGGTGGATCCCCGCACACTAAAGAGTGATTCACTGGAAGGATTCCTGTATCGAGAATATAGCTTAAAATTTTTTAAGTATTTTTGTCACCACTTGATGCTGACAGCCCTGGTTAATGCTTTTAAAACCACCTATGGGGTTTTTTTCAATGGAATGATATGTCCTTATGGATTTTTGAAATGGGATGCTGTTTTGTATTACGAGCTCACTGCCAGCATGGGTTTCGTCAGGATGATGCGTAATATTTGTGCTCGAACAGGATAGAAGACATCCTCTTGATATTGGTTACAGCTGTGGGTTGTCAAATGTTTCTTTATTAGTCGATTTTTGGGGAATGCTTATACAAAGGGAGTACTATGACATAACTCGTCTTGCCGTCTCGCTTCGTTGAATGAAGGATTAAGGAGGAAGCTGGACACTATGAATTATCAAAGCTCATTATTTGCATGCTGAATGCCTATGAACCGTCTAATATTGTTTTGTCAATGGTTTTCGAGTTTTCGTATCGTGTGCACTTGGGAATTGTCAACTAGTGTGGGACGATTGTTTAGCTTCAAATATTTGACCATACACTGGAAAAAGTGTTGCGCCCGCCTAAATATCCCGCTGTGACTCCAACATTTCTGCCTTATCCTTTTCAGGAGAAAACACCTACCAGAAATACACCAGCTCGAAGATCCCCCACCCAGATGTCCCACCCCTGTATTTTGTTGCCCCCCCTTTCTGACCCCCTTTTTTTGCAATCCTTGTAAAAAACTGTGTCAAAAGTATAAAGTGCGACACCTCAAATGATGGTCGATCTGCCGAAGCATTGCCGTAAGATCAGTCTCAGAGTGCAAACGATGGAAACTGCCAAAAAAGCTGAGAAAATCATGTTGGACAAGGCTCGATAAAAGCATGCAATATTGAGCGATCACAGTCTAGTGCAGGTTTACGCAACCCTGACCTCCCCCCCCAAAAAAACGGCCAATGGACTAGGGGTATATCAATGGCTTGGGCGTTGCAGATCCTTGTCTTTCTCGAACATGACGTTAAAGCGTGTCGGACTGCAGGCTGCGGCGTTTTTCGCGATCAGTTGAGGGGTGAAACAAGCGCGGGGAGTAGGGGTGCGTTGGGTGGTGCTGGTGTTTGTTGTTGGGGGCGTTTCAGTGGGGGTATGTATTTATGTGGGAGACATGGGTGGTCAGTGGGGGAGAAAGGCGGGGGGGATTCGGGAGGGGGGTTAAGCCATATATCTCCACAATTTTGAGGAGATGGTGGATGTAACTAGGGACTCACCATTGTTTCACTAAGGTTAGTGTGTTTGAGCCGAGCATCTGCAAAAGGGGGGGGTGGAGGCACTGTCTGGTTTTTGGTGGTTAGGGGATCACCTGCAAATGTGATTGTAGCGCGGCTTTTTTCTGAGTTGAAAGATTATATTTACTGTTCCGCTCATTGGAGTTAATGGCGAGCTATGGTTATTGGGAGGATGTAATCTCGACACATAATACAGAACAGGGTACGGCTGTTAATTGAAGGCGAGGGATCTGTTGGATCGGTACATCTCTTCAAACTGCGGGCAGGACTTTAATGTTGTAAATAACAACGTCTTTGGGCATAATGCGCGTGGCCGTCTATGGCAGCAACGAATTTGATATTGGGGCCGCTTCGCACAGCACCATGGGGTCTGCAGGTACATCTCTAGTGACCTGTTTCGTGTCAGGTCCCCCACCGCCTGGGTAAAATGTGGGCCAGTCTACAAAGGGAAAATCACGGGCCGCTAGATGGCCTGCCGGGAGGCCCGTGTAGTGGTTATGGTCCTAATTGCCATGGTTGATTCGGATGATAGTTTGAAACGGTAGGAGTGCATGTTTTTATACTTCTTCCGTGTCTTAATGAGTGGTTACGCCTAGCGGGCGGGCAGAAATGATTTCAATTATGCGTGGTTTGGCTTTACACTTGCAAAGCGCCTAAATCACTAAATAAATTTGATGGACCGGGGTATTCTCGCTGTAATCAGGCCAATAGACTTTACTGTTTCTTGTGTTGGACATGTTTCGATATATAGGTTCGGTAAGTGTCACGGGCGGGAGGACCGTAGCCGGGGATTGGACGTATACTATAGTGTGACTAGATATTTATTACATTTTCAACCTGCAAACACACATTACACATCCCCATACTTCCACCCAATCATCCACCTCACCCAAACAACCTCCCACCCCAACACCCCCAACCCACATCCCTGTTTCCAAACCCCTTACTTTCCTATATCCCCACACCCACCTTAACATGGATGATTGCTTGATCCTTATACATATCGGACTGAAACATTTTGTTGCTTAGTAACAATCTACTTTCGTGTCAAATGAATAACTCTACTTTAGTGCTATTAAGCAACGTGAAAGACATATTTTTGCAATTGGAAACCATGTAGTACATATTTACAATAGATCAGTATGCAACACTACATTATGTATAAATATACTAAATTTTTCATTTTTTTCCAACTACCTAACCTAACACATCCATCCCCAACCCTCAAAAACTAAATAAAAAAATAATTCAACACTTAATTACAACCACAACACAACTTCACAATATCTAACAAAATCAAAAAAACTTCCCAAAACAATAATCACAAACCCCCTATCCCCCCCCCCCCCCCCCACCCACCCAAATCCTCCCCAACCCATCTTTTTTTCACCCCCCCCACACCCCCCACAACCCCCCCCCCCCCCCATATACCCCCACATTCAACCATCCCCCCCCCCCAGTACTACCACCACCTACACCCCACCCACCCCCCCCCAACACCCCCCCCCCACCCCACCCCCCAACCCCCACCCCCCACACCCCCCCACCAATCTCATACCACCCCCCAACCACCACCCTACTCCCCCCCTCCCCCCACCCTCCAACACCCCCCACACCACAGACCCCACCCCACAACCATCGTCATCCCCCCACTGTTGAATTTATTTAAACCACCACACCCATCACAATATAGACCCAGAGATACCCTTCTCACGCACCTCTTGATATATCGGTGGTTGTTTTTACGGCTTCTCTGCGCCTCAGGCGTATCGCTCAACCTACAACCATCACCACACACCTCCCATAATCCACCAACCATCCCCCAAACCCCATCCATCCCAATCCACCCCACAACACCCCCGAGCCGGGCACCACCACGCTATCCCCACCCCCCCCCCTGTGCGAGTGCATAAAAATGTATAACCCCCCCCATCACGCGCCTCAAACATATAACACCATGGTTGTGTTCCGTGGTTGAACCCCCTTAACACCCCATTATACCCTAAACCCCAACCCTTATAATATAATTACACCCCCAACGATTGAATAATGTTCCTCAATCCCTCCACCTGTCCATGTATTAACCATCACTTCCATGGGAACGCACCCCCCACTGTATTTTGAGGTAAACCAAATTTTCGTTCAAAAACAGCAATATAACCCCCCTGTTACAATTTGCACGCCATACTTCGTTCACGGCTGCTTTACCCCCCGGAAACGACCAGTCTGTACGGCCATCAATTGAGACCCTACCCCCCCCATATGGCCACCTTTACATTGTTTAACCCCACGACTGGCGGACACTCGGACCTTACCATGAATGCACCATCTACTTAATGTGATTTTTGCTGTTTATTGTTGGAGCAAAACCTTGTGAATAAGTTAGGACCCCTGGACCAGTCCCCACCAACATCCCACCATAATCAAAAATAAAAAACACAAAAAAACCCATCCTCCCAGCATCACCAACCCCCCCACTGTGTGGGCATACATATCCCCCACCCATCCCCCAAAGGAGGTTGCCCACCCCTTGTCTACCCCCCCAATAGCATTCGCGTAAACATCAGCTAACGATTGAAGGACCATCACATATATTCTCTAGCCAGGAAATCCCACCACCACCCTCATACCCCACATTCATATACCCCCATTCCACACACACCCATTACAACCCCAACAGGTAGTAATGCCACACCTCCCATTCCATGATAACGCTCGACCCCATACGAGCTACGTGTCGGTGAATCTGTTAATACTCAAGCAAAGGGATCATCAGGATGCGTGGCCAGCTCATTTCACCTGAACGTTTGCTCGATTTGTAGCACAGAAAGGACCAGAATGTGACTTGCTTCTGACAGATGGTCAAACATTTAATCACTTTGGCTGACGCAACTTCTGGCTGTTCCCTAATCAGTGAGCTGCCATTTCTGCAATCAGGAATGTCAAGCTTTTCTTCAGGATACTCTTCGATACCTTGTGGGACTCGATTGCGTCTGACCGATTGTCTGTGAATGCCTTCGCTGCAACGGTGGTCATACCGATTTTGTAATAGTTTCTGTTAGTTTTCCAATATCTTTTGTGTGGTGTATCCTTTTTTGATAAGGTGGGTGGACACACCTTCACAGCTTCATATAAAATATTGAAATGTTGTCAGTGGCCTTCCATGTATCTTTACGTGACTTTGTCAATTCTGTATGTCAATAAATGCCGTTTTTATTGAATACCAATGTAACGTTTATCTCAGATTTGTTTATTGTTTCAACAAGGTTTTTTCCTAAGTGAAGCTTTGACTTTTGACCGATTTAGTATATATATACATTATAATTAATACATTCCACTGATGAAACTCAGCAGTGGGGCTTAACGTAATGTAGATGGCAATCAATGCCATATTTGCTCAATTATATATTCTTCATAAGGTGATCACTGGCCGAGTATGAATTCCCCCCCCCCCCCAGTGCACATTGACCAGCCCATTCATTATTATCCCCCCCTCTGGTGGATAAGTCGATTTTCCCGCGTTATCTATAATATCTTATGAAGACTCCCATGGTGATTCTAAGCTTGGACCATCTGTTTCTAATCCGATCAGGTTCTTGGCCATGCAGTCTATAAGTGGGCTTGTGTAAAGATAGTTCTCCATTGACGCCGTATAATAGATACTGCTTGATCTTCTTGTTGCCACTGTTGGGACCATTTTTACTGCAAAGGCATTGGTAGGCAATATCGGTACACATATAGTACATTCCTCTGAGGTCCGACGGACTAGTCTTTGGTAACCATGCTAGGAGGAGACAGCCGATAGGATTAGTTCAGCAGCGCGCTCTCTCTGGCAAACCTGGTACACCCCAGGTAGATGCAGGAATGCGCTCTCGCGAAGTAATAGTATAGACGATAGATCTTAAATTTCAGAACTGCATATACACAAACTTTAATTGTGGTTACAGCTCCCACCATGGGGGGCCAGATAGTTTAGTGTCACATAACAGAATTGGGCTGTCAAAACACTCAGTAATTTTGCTGTCATACAGAACATTAGGAACAGAAAAGTACATATGTCTTACTTACTGAGGTAACCCATCAGCCGTATCAGAAATTCTTGAACTGGCTGACTGTGATTTAGAAATATGAGAAAATTGTGAGCAATGTTATGTAAGTAATACTTTACTTTAAAGTAGGGCTGGGACTGATTTTTAAAAATCTTTATTGATTAATCACATTTCTTGAATTAAAGACTAATCGATCACTTTCAAACTATTTGATAAATTATTAAAAATCATAAATATCACATATTTTTAAAAATCACTAAGGACTTTATTTTACTGTTATAAGGCAACATCGTCCTGAAAATATAATAAAAATACTGAAAAGTGACAGCCAAACTATTTATTATCATTGACGATACATACCAAATTCCACATCACAAACCTTTAACATAGCAAATACTCTCGCATTTAACACATTAACTACCGCGAGCCGGTGGAACCGACTTTTGAAATCCTATCATTAGGCCGCACACCACGTCTACTTCCACAATACACACCCACACCACAACTTATTTTGTAACACCAATCCTAGCTGTACTACAAAAGAACGATTGCAACTTTCTTATTATGACTCATTATTATATTAACATTACTGGTCGCGATATGATGTGTAGTATGTGTGTGAGGCTGTAGATGTAGTAATTTTTACGCAGCGGTTCCCTGAGACCTGAATATTGTTTCGAGGGTTCCTCCAGGATAATGTTGAGAAAGGCAGTACTAGACTCATATACCTGAACACATTGATAACATCAGATAACGGATTGATCTCTAAAGTTAAAAGAAGAGCCCTGTGTAGAATAGATGCGTTTCCGTATAAATGAAAAAGTGTTTTATGCAACAATTCAAATTAGTACGTTGGAGAAATTTAAACACTTATTGTAAAAAGCTTCAAAGTTAAACAAAGATGAAACCGCTCTACGCGAAAAGTACAGTTGGTCATCATGATAGAGATGTCTGTTCACCCCCCCATAAGATGAACAGACTCGTCCGGACACTACTTGTTTTAAAGAACAACGAACTGTACTTAAATAATCGGCGCCTATCATATGTTTACACTATCCCCGAGGCGGCGTCTCTACTATAAATGTTGAAAAAAAAATAGTATACATTTCCTGTTCATTATGTCTCCCATCTACCACTTTACAAAGCCGCTTCTCTTTTCATTCTAGTTAATTGGGAAACATTGTTTACATTTTTATTTTAGTTTCGTAATTAAGATACTTGCCATACCTAACGTAAGAACAGAATCACGTACCCATTTACAGCTGGGTGACTAGGTCGGGAGCGTTTCCATATATATTGAAGCCGGTACCTTTGCAGCCAGAGCCAGTGCTCTAGAATTCTACTCACCAGCCCAGTCAGTCCTAACGCCTTTAAAAAAATATGATAAGGTAGTCCTATAGCAGACTTACTGTCGTTAGGGGAGTATACATTGCTTAGACACATTACTTTGTTATGTTCAAACATCGAGAGTTAGCGCGAATAGGTCAATGTCTTCACGCTGCCTTTTCTTTACACCTTCTCAAGTATAAGCACACAGTTAGATACCCATTTATAGCTGCGTAGACTCGAGCGTGTCGATACAGTGAATCGAACCAGGCACCTTTGCCGAACGAGACCAGCGCACTAATTACTCTAACAACCGGACGCTCAGAAATAGATAATCTAGGTGGTGTTACAAATATTTAGATCAAGCCACTTGACTAACTCCGTACACATGTTTACAAGATAAAATAGAAATACGCCTATGTAAAAAGAGTAATGAACCACTGTTAGAATGTGAGACAGAGTAGAAATGTAAACAACATATACTCTGATAGAATCCCAAACATAAATCTTTTCAAGTACGCCATATCGCTAATAAATATTTTTTTAAATACAGTCATACGAACAAGGTATAAAAGTTATATCTCCTGTGAAACTCTACTCAATTTCACTAGATGGTGTATTACTTAAGTAATTCACAATACCACAATTAAAACTTTTACAGCTTCAACTGTTACTTTTATATCGTAATTTCAGAACAGAACATTCACACAGTACAGCCGCCAAGTACACAATGCGAATCTCGGCTACCATACAGTGCGCCACACAAATACCCTTACACATATCTGGTTGCCTGGCACTACGTGACCTCGGCCATTCTGTTTGAAGCGGTGATTGATTTTAGATCTTACACAGGAAAGGTGTGTCTTGTCTAATGGAATCACATGTTACGAATGTGCGTCGTGAAAAGTTTTTTGGGTTAAAGCAAATGCGTATTGTTAATATAATGAGATTATTTCATTAAATATCCTAGAATGTTTGACAGTATAAAGTTGACTCTTTTCTTGATTAATTGATTTGTAGGAGGTGTAAAGTTCTTTGTACTTGTGCACTGTTCATATGGTTTTATGAATGACCAAGAGTCGTCTAGGGCAGTGGTTTTTATGATCATGAATGACCAAGAGTCGTCTAGGGCAGTGGTTTTATGATATGACATACAAAGTCGTGTAGGGCAGATTGGTTTTATGAATGACCAAATTTACGTCTAAGGGCAGTGGTTTTATGAATGACCAAGAGAAGTTGTCTAGGGCTATAGTGAGAGTGGTTTTTATGAATGACCCAAAAGCTCTCGTCTAGGGCAGTGGTTTTTATGAATGACCAAACGTCCGTTCGTCTAGGGCAGAGTGGTTTTTATGCTAAAATGATCAAAAGTTTTCGTCTAGGGCGGTGGTTTTTATGAATGACCAAGATCGTAGTGGTTTATGAATGACGCAAAAGTCTTCTAGGCAGTGGTTTTATGAATGACCAAAAGTCGTCTATGGCAGTGGTTTTATGAATGACTGAAGACCAGAGTCGTCTAGGGCAAGTGGTTTTATGATGACCAAGTGTCGTCTAGGGCAATGGTTTTATGGATAACACATGAGTCGTCTAGGGCAGTGGTTTTATGAATAACACATGAGTCGTCTAGGGCAGTGGTTTTATGAATGACCAAGTGTCGTCTAGGGCAGTGGTTTTCAACATTTTTGTTTGCTCCTCCCCCCCCCCCCCCCCTTTTTGAGCCTTATTTACCTGTGTGGCCTCTCTCATAGTCGCTGTTAGTTGGAAAAAAGGTACTTAACCATCTTTCTGTGGCCCAATAGAAATATGGCATGGCCCCCTGGTGAGCCATATGCAGCACGTTGAGCACCACAGGTCAAGGGTTATACTTCTAGATTGACTTAAATCATAGTTGACAAATGACAGATACTGAGTTAATCCTACAAGACGGTCATTCGTTAGAATGTTAGACGGGCCTGCGCGCCCAATTCTTTACCCTTCGAAAATAACGTTCGTTCGTTCGTTCGTTCGTATAGTTTTTTTTTTCGTTCGCCCGCTAATACTCGAGGCGAAATCTCAGGTTATTATTTTATGTCTAACCTGACATTGATTTTACGTGAGTATCCCTTTATTTCTTGTACAGACAGGTGTCCCTCGCCATTCAGGCAAATACTCTCCGATTTCGGAGGTACCCATTGCAGCTGGGTCGGCTCAGGAGCCGCCAGTCCCTGGTCGACGACACTTCTTCAAATGTCTTCGCCAGGTCTCGAGTTAATCCAGTCCAAATCCCAGTCGACGAAAAATCCTCAAATGCCGTCGCCCGGGTTTGATCCTGTATCACCCGGTCGCCAGAGCGGTGTTGTAACCACTACGCTAGCGCGGCTCCCATTCGTATAGTTTAATTACAGCATAACCACTCAACATGAGTGAAACTCCATTTCATTTCATGCCAGATTAAGCTTCCTTGATTCCCACGTTTGAAGATCTATTATGAATGTTTTTTTAATTCAGATGTTGTCACTTAGAACAAAGTCACTGATGTGGAACCAGACTAGAACCAGTGGGAACAAAAGATGAGAAGAAGACGGGGGCGATGATATGGACACACATTTGATGTTTCTTCCTAATAAGACCTGAAGGTTTTTTTATATTTGGAGATGCGCCCTAATATACACGTATACACTATCCTCTGATTGACAGAGTTGGTGTTGGTCTCTCGCGGCAAAGGTGCCGGGTTAGATTTAGCGGTATCCACACGCTTCAGTCTATCCATTTGTAAATGGGTACCTGACCTTGCACTTGAGTTAGGGAAGGTAAATGTAGCGAGGAAGAGAACTAGTCACGCCACCTCTAGATGCTTGACCTATTATAGTGACTAGGTTGAACGGGACGCACCTCGCCAAAACGAGGTAAGACTATTTAAAAAAACACAAAAAAAGAAAAACAAACAAATTTAGGAAAACTGTTTATTGCTTTGTCAGGTAGTCCTTGTTCTGGGATCCCCAGGGCAGAGAAATAGAGACAAAGCGAAGAAACATGGAGAGGAAAGCTGGAGACGGAAATAACAATTACGAAGACATAGAAAAAAATTGAGCTGTTGGCAAGCAGTAGGAGGAATTGGCTTAATGAGGAGCTTAAGTTAGTTGATTGATTGATTGCCATTGATGATGATGTTCTGTCATGTAATGTACATCTCTCTTAAGCAGATTTCATTATCATCTATAGCTTGTTATACTCTGTGTTATTTACACCCCCTGTGTAACTCGTGACCTGCACTTTGTGAAATCTCTGCCTTCCAGAAACGAGACGACCCCGACGGTTGACACGCACAACATTCGAGTCCATGCTGTTAGAAATAGGCTTATCGTTAGTATTCAAACCTGGAATGTCGATCCGCGTCTCCAGTGTTCTCTGCAGGAATTTAGACCATTCTGTGCTGGGTGTTCAGTATCTGGAAAAGTTTAATGCTTCGCCTAGCATTGAGCGGAGATCAGATGATTGTGTCAGCAGACATATATCCATTTATAACTGTAAGCGCTAAAATATTTCTCTCTTTACTTTATGCCGTAATAGTCAGTTGTATGTTGTACTACTCAGAAGATAGATAGATAGACAGACAGACAGAGGCAGACAGAGAGGCAGACAGACAGAGAGGCAGATATATAGAAAGATAGATAGAAATATAAAAAGATAGATAGATAGATAGATAGATAGATAGATAGATAGATAGATAGATAGATAGATAGATAGATAGATAGATAGATAGATAGATAGATAGATAGATAGATAGATAGATAGATAGATCTGAGGAAGGTGGTTGAAGTAACAAGAAGAGACATGGTCCACAACCAGACGATACGTCATGGCCTAAAAACCCAACACCTGCAGACCCAAGTAGAACAGTCCCAACTGAGATGGTTTGGCCATGTCTGCAGAATGGGAGAAGACGATAGGGAGTTGTACAACCAATTATGGTTGATGCACGTCTAAAATACAAAACCGATACAGTTTGTAAGATTGAGTACAGATCTTGTAATATCGTCAGTACAGATCTTGTAATATCGTCAGTACAGATCTTGTAATATCGTCAGTACAGATCTTGTAATATCGTCTTAAATCAAATCGGGTCTTGTTTTCTCTTGTTCTTGTTATTGTTCCAGCGGCGCTTGGGTTCTCGACTATCGACCAATGCCATATTACATGTTGTCGCAAGTTGTTTTTGTTTCTCCGTACAAGGTGTTCCACGTATCTAGCCTGGGAGGAAGGTGCATTTTTCTAACATCATCGAGTGCTGGGTACTCAAAGAGTTGGTGGTCAACAGTTTTGTAGGGATAGTTACATAGGTGTGGTTAGATTATGTTCAAGTGACTATTGAGTGGTATAAACTACATTTGACCTGTCACTAAAAAAAAAAATTAACCAAGGTACATGTGTTGTAGTAGAGCTGAGAAGAAGACGCTGGCGATGAACAGGACACACATTGAGGAAAGCTGTTGATAGCATTACAAGGCAGTCCTTGTTCTGGAATCTACAGGGAAAGAGAGGCAGAGGTAGATCGAAAAAAAAAAACACGGAGAAGAGAGCTGGATACAGAGGTGAAAATGATGAAGAAAACATGGAAAGAACTTGAACGGATGGCACGGGACAGGAAGACTTGGCATGTGTTTGTTGAAGGCCTATGCTCCTCGGGGAGCTAAAGGGTATTGATTGAGTCATTGATTGATGTGTTGTAGTCCTGAAATGTTAGTAGATTTTCATATGTTGATAGAATGTGTCTTGCTCTTAATGCCATCAGTATGAAAAAAGCACAAGCAATTTTTGCTTGTGGAAAAAAAGCCAGAAAAAGCCAAACGAATTTTCTGACGCCAAACGACCTCAGAAAAAGCCAAATTAGTTAAATTTGGCATTAAAAAAGACAAATTGGCAACCCTGGTCTACCCAGTTGTAAATGACTTAAAGAAGGAAAGAATAGCAATGAAGGTAACTGGTCACACGACCTCTCGGTGCTGGCCTGAAGTCTCTAACACTGCACTCTCCTACAGCATATTTGCTTTGGAACTATCTTTACCATTTAAAAATGTGGTAAAGCCAGGTACTCGGTTGTACATCCTGGTACGTTGGGAACGTAATGCTACCTGGTTTTGAACCGGGCATCTTTACCTCAATAATGAGGTTCCCTAACAACCCGTCCGCTCCTGACACTGATCAGTAATTTCGTCATTTTCTTTCTTGTCATTTCCGATCCACTGTTGCGGTGAAGCGTAGTGGTGAGCTGATGTTTGCACTCTTGAGACCAGTGTGATTACTAGAAGTCGCATTAGGTAGAGTAGTAGGCATAGTAGACATAGCTATAGCCGTAGTGGTAGTAATAGTTGTGGTAATAGTCATCAAGGTAGTACTGGCCATAGTAGTACGTGTCTGTTGTTGTGTTTTAACTAGGGCTGCTGAGCTTCTCGCTCTTTTGCAGCCAAAACCATGTTGAAGACTTCTTGGTATTATCTACACTGTAGATCTAGGCTTCTCCTGCGGCTTTTCTGCCATTCCGAAACGTGTTGAATTGAATCTCCAGTTTCTCCAGCTTGGCTGACATTTAAAAGATCATCACATCTGGTCCCAAGCTAGGAGGAAGAAGCGCGTGGCATACTGTGCATTCCCCGCCATCCAAAGGGGCTTTCCAAAAATGCAGAACTAAAATAATGTGCTCTGACCCTGGGCTCTTCCAAGGAATCGCCACGTCCCACACAGAGCCACCTTCTATCTCCCCCTGCCTATCATGATGAGATCCTACTGCATGCAGACAACTAGGTGCAAGCCAGAGTTACGTTTGGGGCTCAAGTGACTCCTCCACGCTTAGTGCGCAATGCTGGGTTCTCAACAAGTTTCATCACAGGGGGAATCTGGTAAAAAGTAGTTGTAATCACGGTAGAGGTAGCAGTAAAAGTAAGCTCAAAGTAACTTTCAAAAGTTTTAAAATTTATCACAGTTTAGTAGGTGTGCACCATTTACATCAGGGCTCACAAAAGTTTTAAAATTTATCACAGTTTACAAGGCGTACACCATTTACATCAGGGCTCATAAAAGTTTTAAAATTTATCGCAGTTTACAAGGCGTACACCATTTACATCAGGGCTCACAAAAGTTTTAAAATTTATCACAGTTTAGTAGGTGCACGCCATTTACATCAGGGCTCAATTAGTAGGGAAACAAAACCCATTTACATTAGTGCTCAATTAGTAGGGAAACTAAACCCATTTACATCAGGACTCAATTAGTAGGGAAACAAAACCCATTTACATCAGGGCTGAATTAGTAGGGAAACAAAACCCATTTACATCAGGGCTCAGTTAGTATGTGTTAAGGGATAGAGAAATTGTCCGAATTCTCTCGTTTGTTGTCTAGGATCCATTCGTTTTAATAAAGCTGTGGAAGTTCTTTTATTTTTTAAAATTTGGTTTGCATTGTCAAATATTCTGGAAGTCAATCTTATTAGATACCTCCTTCTGTCAATTCTCAATTACTGAATAAGGCTATCAACTGGTCAACTGAACCTTGAATGATTGAACGAACCTCTCGACTTAGACGATTTGGCAAACAGTTTAATACACAGTAAGTACGAATTCACAAAACGTCACAATCACGAATATGGCATGAATACTCCCTCTAACTTTCAGTCTATCACTATCTTGGTTCGCTTGTATACAATGTCACTCAACTTTTCCTTAGTTGATACTTTTATAATATCATTCCATGATTCAATTTAACATCGGGGTATTGAGCCTCCCGGCATATCAAATATTCATTATATCTTTTTCCAACAACATCGGGGGATTTGAGCGTCCCGGTATGTTTAATATTTATACATCTCAACTTCCACTCCATAAACTTCGGGGAATGAGTCCTCCCGTTATAACACTGTTCAATTATATTTTCAACACACTTCTTTGTATTGGGAACCACCGTCCCGTACTGACTTCAACTATACTCCTGGCATATTCTCATGCCTCTCATTTAAAGCACATAGCTTACCCTTTTTCCAGAAATATTTCATGAATACATACTCCAACATAATGGCTGATACACACGCCATTTTTTAAGTACACATCTTGACGCTCTGACGTCACATTCCACTCTCCGCATCATACCTAGATACTCATCTCACCGCGACCGCTTTCATATATTTCTTGCGTTCCGTTGAGGTACAACATGGTGTGACAAAACCCTGGCACTAATAATAAGTTGCCCTGATAAAAATCGCACCATGAAGCAGCCTCAACATTACCCCTCACGCTCCCGAGCGTTTACTTCAGGAAACGCGCAAGATCCTGCAGGGTATAACCTTAAGCAATCTTACGTGCGGATACACCTTACAGACAAGCAATCCAAAGAGAAGTATCAGGAATTTGACATATACACATAAAAATATGAAGAGCAATTATTAAATAACCAAAATTGCAATAAAATTTGAGTCCATATATCCGGACGAAATAGCAAGTCCAGAAGACATAAGATGATGTCCAAACAGACTGGAACCATAAATCTGGATGCAAAGTTCCATGTGAACTATATCAGTCCTGGTGAGTTGCAAATCGCGACAACAAGTCAGCTAACCAATTGTCCTCACCGCGTATGTGCTTGATTTCGAAAGAAAACTGTTGCAGTAGCAGAAACCATCTGTAAATTCTTGAGTTCTTAAATGCTTTTGGTTTCATTGAGGTCAAAGGATGGTGATCTACCTCAACGTAAAATTTTCGTCCAAGCAAGTAGCGAGAAAATTTTGATATGGTCCAGACAAGAGCAAGGAGCTCTCTTTCTCCCGCCGAATATTTCTTCTCTGCTGCAGACAACTTCCGGCTCACAAAGAAGCAAGGATGGAGTACGTCGTTGACAAGTTGCATCAAACTGCCACCGATTCCCATCTGAGAAGCGTCTGTGCGAATATAGAAGGGTTCATGGATATCTGGCAGAATCAAAATAGGATGATTCGCAAATAATATTTTAATCTTATCCAATGCTAACTGACAAGTCTTTGACCACAATAATTTAAGAGGAGCACCTTTGCGGGTCAAATCTGAAAGAGGACCAGAGATAGATGAAAAGTCCGGAATAAATTTATGATAATAGTTAATGAGCCCTAACAGACTACGGACCTCTTTCTTATTTTTCGGTATCTGAATGTTCAGGATTTTATTCACTAGACTATCCGAAGGATAAAGCCGATTATTACCGATTTTATGCCCCAGGAAAGATATTTCCTGAAAACCTATCTGTACTTTCGAAGGTCTAACTGTCAAATGATGCTTTCTAAGCTGTTCTAGCAAAGAAATGAAACCTATAATATGTTCTTCCCATGTGTTATGGAATAAACAAATGTCATCTATATATGTGATGATATCGGGTCTATCGCCAACTAAACGGCGCATCATGCGAACAAATGTCGCAGGTGCATTCACCAACCCGAAACACATATAATTCCATTCAAATAAACCTCTTGGTGTGGCAAATGCTGTCAAATGTCTAGAATTTTCAGATAACGGAATTTGCCAGTATCCTTTTGCCGATCCATCTGGTTTCTTCACCAATACCATTGGAGAAGAATACGAAGACGAAGAGTGTGAAATAATACCCATTTTAAGCATATCTGAGATTTCCTTATCTACTCTATCTCTGTAGTGAAGCGGAATAGGATATGGTCTGATTTTAATCGGAGTAGAATCAGTGATCACAATCTCATGAGATATTAAGTCAGTATGACCTGGATGTTCTGAAAATACGTCAGAGAAAGAACGTAAAACATCACGGATCTGAGTTTGTTCAGAATGCGAAAGTGATGAAGAAATAGAAACATCTTGCCACGTCTCATGAGCAGACATAGAAGGTAAAGTAAATTCCAATGGAATATCAGATGTAGCATCCTCAGACTGAACAACAGCGCATGAGGATCTATGAACCTCATCCAAGACATCCATCAATTCAGCTGGTCTTGGCGTGTATAATTTCAACATATTTAGATGATAAGTTTTAATTTTCCCTTTAATATCAATTGAGTAATCAACATCTGTGATCTTTTTCACTACTTTGTATGGCCCCTGCCATGAAATTAACAACTTATTTTCCTTAATAGGTAAGAGCAGTAAGACTTCTTCTCCTGGGATAAATGATCTTAGGGTACGAGATTTGTTATGTAGCAACCTTGATTTTTGAGTTGCCGTTTGTATACTCTGTGATGCGATCTGACATGCATCCACTAACCTTTGTCGTAAATCAACAACGAACTCGTAACTACTGCGAGTTGCGTCATCCTGAGAAGTACCAAGGATTAAATCCTTCAGTAGATATAACGGGCCTCTCGGATTCGCGTCATACACGAGTTCAAAGGGAGAGAATCCAGTACTCTCCTGAGGGATCTCTCTGTAAGCAAAGAGAACCGATGGGAGAATCTTATCCCAATCCCGAGGGTGTGCATCAGTAACCTTCCCAAGCATTAACTTAAGAGAGCCGTTAAATCTTTCACAAACCCCATTTGAACTTGGTCTATATGGACTTGTGAATGAATGTTTTATGCAATACAAGCTTTCTATCGCGCTCATAAGTTCCGACTTAAACTGTGTCCCTCTATCCGATAGTATTTCCTCAGGAAAACCTATCCTTGTAAAAATCAAGTTCAAAGCCTCCACAACTGATATGGTATTAATGTTTTTTAACGGTATGGCCTCAGGCCATCTAGTGCACAAATCAATGCACGTTAAAATATATTGAAAACCTCGATCCGACATTACAGACAATGGACCGATGATGTCTATAGCTAGTTTCTTAAATGCGCGCACAGGCACATCTGTGACTTGCAAGGGTGCAGTTTGGTTCTTACCCCTGCGTGCGACTTTTTGACACGTATGACAAGATCTACAATATCTTTTCACATCTGTGTTGATGCCAGGCCAATAAAAATTTGTAGTAATTCGAAACAAAGTCCGATTACGACCTAAGTGTCCTGCCATAGGTACATCATGACCTGTATTTAAAACTAAAGGTCTAAAACTTTTTGGTACGACAATCTGTTTCTTTACCTGATCATCTCCCCTTTTAAAACATCTGATCAAAACCTTGTTGCGAAACTCAAACCAATATGATGAGCTTTTAGTAATCTTAATTTGTTTTGTTTCAGCCAAAGTGAATAATTTCCTTAAAGATTCATCCTCATTTTGTTTTTGTGTAAAGATAATCGGAGAAATGTTTTGAGCATTTCTCAGTGGCGTCTCCTCCATGACAGTTGGAGATGCATCGGTTAAAATGCTTGCTTCATGCTGAGCTCTTGTAGTGACCGCATTCGCAAGCAATGGGTGCTTGTTGACCCACTCGGCAATTTCCTCAGGTGAACAGTCTTTTACACCTGGAATGTTACCAAGTATCACGTCACTTACAGGGTTCTCCAAACCACACACGAGTACAGTCCCTGAATAAAATGGTGTGTCGATCTCCGCCTTTGCCATGGGAAACCATTCAATGTTACCACCGAAAGTAACACATTTCAGTGACTTTCCTGTAAATGATGATTTATCCAGCAACGATTTCCGTATCCCGACAATCGTGCATCCTGTGTCCCGAAGAATGGTGGCTGGTTTGTGATCTATAAACCCTTTGTGTAATGTAAGGCGACCAATAAAATCGCAGACAGACATCGCTGGTAAAATATGGCCACACAAAAGTCTAGTTTTAGCACCTGGCTCATAAAGTGTATTACACTCAGTGCAATTGTTATCTTTGCTTGAGCGTACAATGCATGCATTAGCCTGTTCAACATGGCTATCATGATCACAAAGTTGGGTACAGACGTTAGCATTTTTGTGATCAGGTTTGTGATTACATTGTTTGCCGTGCTTATTGTTTACCCCATCAAATTACACCTACCATTTCCATTGAAGCGTTCACCTGAATTTCTTCTATCAAATCTGTGATGTATATCATCACTGCTATTACCGTAGTGTTGTCCACGACCTCGGTTAGAGTAATTAGAATATCTATACCCACCGAAGTGAGATGGTGACTGACGACGAGGAAAATTGTACCGTCCTCGAAAGGAAGATCGATAATCACTCCTATATCTGCCCTCTGTACTCCTTGGGCGAGAACGGTGGTCACCCACTCCTCCGTCGTGGTACGAAACACATACAGGTAATGCATTATCAAAGGAAACCTTACGCATTTCCTTGTTTGGATGTGCAGACATGTAGTTTCTCCCCAATTCTTGACACTCATTGATAGATTTTGGCTTTCTCTCCTGCAAAAAACTAACAAAATCTGCGCCACAGGTAGATAAAACTTTATCCCTGAGCATTAGGTCAAATAATTCATCAAAAGATTTATTGATACCCGATAAATCTATCCATCGACCCAAATACAATTTAATAGAAGAAATGAACTCCCCAAAATCTGCATTCTTGGACGGAACTGCAGAGTGAAATCTGGATCGAAAACCCTCCTCAGTGAGCTGAAATTTAGCCATCAAAGTATTGGCAACAATATCGAAATCAGATCGACTTGTTTCATCAATTGACATGAAACAACGCATTGCTTCCCCTGTTAAGTAGTCTGAAAAGATAATAGGCCACCTATCTTTTGGGATCTTCAAATCCATAGCCCTCATTTTAAATCTCATAATGAACGAGTCCATACAGTCCCGTTTATCGTCAAAATTTGGTAATTTAATTTTTGGATAATTAAAATTATTACCCTGAGAACCTTGTGGATTAGCACCAGTATGTTGGGCATTAATCTTTGCAATCTCAATATCTTTTTCTTTATCAGCCTGTAATTTCAATGACTGCAATTCTATAGCATTTCTATGGGTTTGATCCAGCTGAAGTAGTTCCATTCTACGGAGTTCCATTTTCTGCCGTTCTAGCTCTCTGGATGCTTCTTGTTCTCTTTCTTTTTGAACCATTTTTACCCTTTCCAACTCTCTAGCTGCTTCTTGTTCTTTTTCTTTTTGAACCATTTTTGCCCTTTCCAACTCTCTAACAGTCTCCTGTTCAATCAATTTCTTCTCTTCCAGTTCCATTTCCTGTTTCTTTGCGACTTCCTGTTGAGCCAATTTCTTCTCTTCCAGTTCCATTTCCTGTTTCTTTAAATCTCGTTGCTCTTTCCGTTCCATACGTTCCAAATAGTCATGATAGTTTGTCTCAGCATAAGCCTCTAGCTCAGCTGCAGATTTGCCTAAACGCAAACCTATGTCAACAAACTCTGACAATGACGACATCTTGTGTTCTGATTCGAATCAACAAGTGTCAAATCTCCCCTTAATATCAATTAATTAATTACAATAAATTATGTTGTTGACTGAATTTATACCTTATGAAGGAATGAACATACCGAGAATGAGAGACGAGCACAATGAAAAAGAATGGTACAAGTCAATGATTATGATAATAAGTAACATGTCGAATTACAGCACATTTCTCAACAAATATAAAGGAAATAAAATAAACAAAGACATGTTGACAAGCAGCTACAAATTTGAATAATTACTTGTAAAATAAACAAGACAGAGAATCACGAACAAAAACAGCAAATCGTCAAATTTCACACTGAGACAAGAGTGATAGAAAAAAAACAGCTGTGTAGACAATGACCCACTTACGTAAATTAATGAATGAAAATATATAACGTGGACTTGACGGAACAATCTAAACAAATATTGATGTCTGTTATGCAGTCAAAGACTAAAATTCCACTGTTATTTTCTTTGACTGGACAACCAACAAACAATAACCTAATAGGATATCGTCATTTGCAAAATTTCCGAAGAAAATTTACAAATAGCGAGCATTTACTTTATACAAATAGACATGCAGATGATTAAAACATGTATAGGACTGGATGTTGACTGGCAAACGTGTTCGAAATGGTCAAATACCGTCACGCATTAGACAATTTACAACTCTACTTATCTTTCTTGTATCTCAGAACCTCTCCAGATACGGAATCAGTGTGAATTTGTGCCACACATCAACTTCAGGACTCCATAAATTGACGAAACTATTTCTTGATTCCCATTTCTGCGAACGTCCGTTTGCAAGTTTTCCGGCTTTGATGACGTCATTGAGTAAAATTTGCCAGATTGTCATTTATCTTTCAACTTCGAAAATTGCGTGCTGCTAGTATTTAAAATCTTGAATGTAAAGTTGTAAAGTTCGAACCGAATCACTATGATGTCGAAGCGTTGAATCTTGACAGTCCTCAAGGTCAGGTCAACGATCTTTGATACATCTACATGGAGCAACTGTTACATGTCATCTTCAATTGTGAAATTCAGTGAATGTACAGTTTTCATCGACACTCTACAATCGTATAGTTCTTCAAATGTTAAAAGTCATGCGTAGAAGTTCCGTGTAGTAGTCCAGCCTCAGTTGATTTCATTTTTGAAAGAAGAAGGAAAAACGGACGACCGACCTCAGTTTATTTTTCCAGCTATCGGACGGCTTCCAATTCTTTGACAGGACGTAACCAGTTATTGTTATTTCAATTATGGGACGACAGCTCCCAGTAATTTGATAGGACCGAGCCCCCAGTTTATTTCTCTCCTGTTAAGGGATAGAGAAATTGCCCGAATTCTCTCGTTTGTTGTCTAGGATCCATTCGTTTTAATAAAGCTGTGGAAGTTCTTTTATTTTTTAAATTTGGTTTGCATTGTCAAATATTCTGGAAGTCAATCTTATTAGATACCTCCTTCTGTCAATTCTCAATTACTGAATAAGGCTATCAACTGGTCAACTGAACCTTGAATGATTGAACGAACCTCTCGACTTAGACGATTTGGCAAACAGTTTAATACACAGTAAGTACGAATTCACCAACGGGCTGATCACCCGTTTGCCAGTCACTTCGATTACGGAAACAACAGCAAATGGATTGATTTGCCGTTGCCCTAAAGACGCCAATAGGCGTGGTGGGAAACAATGGCAAAGAAAACCTATCTGCTGTTGCCCTAAGACGCCATTAGGCGTAATGGCCACTGACTGCTTTGACGGTCGGTGGCTAAGGACGGAAGAAGAAGAAGAAGTACGAATTCACAAAACGTCACAATCACGAATATGGCATGAATACTCCCTCTAACTTTCAGTCTATCACTATCTTGGTTCGCTTGTATACAATGTCACTCAACTTTTCCTTAGTTGATACTTTTATAATATCATTCCATGATTCAATTTAACATCGGGGTATTGAGCCTCCCGGCATATCAAATATTCATTATATCTTTTTCCAACAACATCGGGGGATTTGAGCGTCCCGGTATGTTTAATATTTATACATCTCAACTTCCACTCCATAAACTTCGGGGAATGAGTCCTCCCGTTATAACACTGTTCAATTATATTTTCAACACACTTCTTTGTATTGGGAACCACCGTCCCGTACTGACTTCAACTATACTCCTGGCATATTCTCATGCCTCTCATTTAAAGCACATAGCTTACCCTTTTTCCAGAAATATTTCATGAATACATCATCATCATCATCAGTTGCCATCTCCACAACGGAGGTTGGCTGTAATGGATCTCCAACGTCTTCTGTCTCTTGTCTTGGTGGTACACTCTGATAGACTCTTTCCCGTCCATCTCTTGATGTTATCTTCCCACTTATAGCGCTGTCTTCCCCTTGCACGTTTACCTTCAACTCTCCCTTCTGTTATGGTCTTCTGCAAGGTGTTATGCCTTTTTATGTGGCCAAAGTATTTTAGCTGCCGAACTTTGACCTCTCTCATTAGTTCTCTTTTCATACCTAGATTTTCTAGGACCTCCTTATTTGTTTTCATCTCTTTCCATGAGATACGCCCCATTCTTCTATATATCCACATTTCAAGAGCCTCAATTCTTTCTTCCAAATGCTTATTCATCGTCCATGTTTCTGCACCATACAGAAATGCAGAATATATATAACACTTTATGATTCTCAGTTTTAATTTATGAGATAACTGTTTGGATGTCAGTATATGTTTCATGTTGTTGAATGTAGCTTTGGCCATTCCTATTCTCTTCTTGATTTCTGTTTCACATCTGCCATCTTCTGTTATTATATGACCAAGATATACGTAGCTCTTGACTTGAATACATACTCCAACATAATGGCTGATACACACGCCATTTTTTAAGTACACATCTTGACGCTCTGACGTCACATTCCACTCTCCGCATCATACCTAGATACTCATCTCACCGCGACCGCTTTCATATATTTCTTGCGTTCCGTTGAGGTACAACATGGTGTGACAAAACCCTGGCACTAATAATAAGTTGCCCTGATAAAAATCGCACCATGAAGCAGCCTCAACAGTATGGAAACAAAACCCATTTACATTAGTGCTCAATTAGTAAAGAAACAAAACCCTTTTACATCAGGGCTCAATTAGAAGAGAAACAAAACCCATTTACATCAGGGCTGAATTAGTAGGGAAACAAAACCCATTTACATCGGGGCTTAATTAGTAGGGAAACTAAACCCATTTACATTAGTGCTCAATTATTAGGGAAACAAAACCCATTTACATTAGTGCTCACTTAGTAGGGAAACAAAACCCATTTACATCAGGGCTCAATTAGTAGGGAAACAAAACCCATTTACATCATTGCTGAATTAGTAGGGAAACAAAACCCATTTACATCAGGGCTCAATTAGTAGGGAAATAAAACCCATTTACATTAGTGCTCAATTAGTAAGGAAACAAAACCCATTTACATTAGTGCTCAGTTAGTAGGGAAACAAAACCCATTTACATCAGGGCTCAATTAGTAGAGAAACAAAACCCATTTACATCAGGGCTCAATTAGTAGGGAAACAAAACCCATTTACATCAGGGCTCAATTAGTAGGGAAACAAAACCCATTTACATTAGTGCTCAATTAGTAGGGAAACAAAACTCATTTACATCAGTGCTCAATTACTAGGGAAACAAAACCCATTTACATCAGTGCTCAACTATTAGGGAAACAAAACCCATTTACATCAGTGCTCAATTAGTAGGGAAACAAAACCCATTTACATCAGGGCTCAATTAGTAGGGAAACAAAACCCATTTCCATCAGTGCTCAATTAGTAGGGAAACAAAACCCATTTACATCAGTGCTCAATTAGTAGTGAAACAAAACCCATTTACATCAGTGCTCAATTAGTAGGGAAACAAAACCCATTTACATCAGGGCTGCATTACGATATGGCTATTTAATATGGAAAAGATATAGACATTCATTCATTTGTGTATGAAAATGCTGTCTATGGGGAAAGCGAGATAATCCATGTTTGATTCACACTTTTGATTATAGGAGTAATCGTTCTTGATATTGATCCGGCGCACGGATATTGCTCTTATATTTGTACTTATTTTTAGGGCCAGAAAATAGATTAATTTGCTTATTATGTTTATGGCCTGAATTCATATGTATTACATATTATTAGTACAAGTAGAATCAGTCCTATATTGTATATTTTGGATGGGTAGGCGGGACTAGATTCTTATTATTCCGCTCTAGCGGAAGTATGAGTTGTCTTGACAAGTCGTGATGAGTTCCGATGTACCGTGATAATGGCGGGTACGCACTTTTCAAAGGGCTGGTAGATTCTTAAGGAAATATGATTCATGAAGTGGTTTTCTTCTAAAGGAGATGGTATCTCTACTATAGTTTATGTTAGAGACTCTCCTAAGGTACGGTACAATGTATAATTCGGACTCCATGTATTGCCAGACCCTATTTTGATGATCTCATGTCGATTCGACCTAGATGGAACATTTTGCTTCGTATCGCTAGGGTCGTGTTTTGTATCGACGAAGATGACAGACTTTCCTACAGCGGTTATGGCTACGTGAATTAACCTGATCACCGTAGAGCTGTATGGAAACATTTATGAAATCATTTATATATCCATTATAAATTAACTCTGGCTTATATTCTCCTTCCTATGAATGAGTGAACGACAACTCAGGGAGGCGGCCATGTTAGATTTCGGTCATCATATGTTTTGATCACTGCCAAGAGAACAGATTATTTATCCTATTATCGGACAGTGACAGGGAGATCTCAATCTTGCTAGAAACCCCCCTTTCGTGGTTTCATAATATATACTACAAACTATGGACGTCAAGTAACTTTAGTTATTTACCGATCTGCCTTCACTGACGCGTTTAGTCAGATAGGGGATGCGGCCATAATGTATCATGACATTGAACTTTTGATGTACTGCCCATTATATCTGAATGTGTCATGACTTCAGATCTGCTATGTATACCTACAAATTGATATGTCAACATACCATGATGTACTCGTATGTCCCAGTGTGTACGTCTGAATAAATTGAGTAAACAAAGATTCCAGCAGTCTGCATTGGTGCCTTGTAGACACAAGTGTATGAGTGGTTATATTGGTCAGCACACGAACAGTACACCATTCGCGGTAATCACACTCTACACTTCTACTCCATACATACACCATCCTGCGTCGGTTGAAGTGACCAAGTTTAGGGCCTGCTTCCCCTGGAGCCTTTGCCTTCCCTAACTCAGGACTAGGGTGAGTTACCCATTTACAGCTGGGTAGACTGGAGCATGCCTGATCTCAACAACACACCACTCTTCCTTACAGAGCATACAGACTGACACTTTACAGAGTGGAAAGAAGGAAAGAACTTTTTACAGTGGCGAGCCAGATTCCTGGGTCCAGCTTACGCAGTTTTGTGTTGAGAATCACAGTTTACAGCTAAAAGAACATTTGTTTGACCACATCAACACCAGTAGGACAGCTATACAGTCGATGTCAGCTTGACCTGTATTACCGATAGGATGCTGTATCTAGGTCAGCGCTTGTTGACAGTTTTTCGCTGTACAGACAGTATTACACAGGACAGTGGTATCAAGTGTAGAAAATATCTGGAGCAGTATTGTTGACATTTCTCAACGTACAGAAGAATCACAGTGTTGTTGAACATAAAGTGCATAGTTCATCGTTGGATCTTCATATGCTCAACAGAGAAAAATTGAACTGTGTAATAGTTTAGAATTAAATCTATTACTCAATAAAGTGGCAAGTTATTAGTATTAAAATAAACTGTGCCTGCTTTACAACACTATACCTGCAACACATTCCATTCATGATATATATTATATTATATATGCATTTATGTTTCTCATGTATTTATGTTTACATGTTATTTGTTATGTATTAAATTAGTTTATGTTCTGTGTGACTAGTACAAGGTATGCCGAGTGACATTGGTCTGGTACTAGTATTCTATAGGTACACATTTTCTTAATTGGAAATTTGTTAGCAACAATTTGCTGCTATTTCTATTAGTTGTGATGAGGTGTTCTTTTCTTCGTTGTTTTTGTTAACAATTTTGTGTTCCTTAGTTTTGTTTGATTTGTTTGCATTTGTTGGTCTAATCTTTTCTATTTTTGATTTTTTACACCCTTATGTTTATACACTGTGGCGTTATTTGTCTTGTTATATTATTGCAGTTATCATCACGGTTTCTGTGATCATTTTTTTTCATTTCTCCTATTTAATTTAATTTGATCTCTGCAAATGTGTTCATATTGTCTTTTCTTGTCTGTCCTTTGTAATGTCTTTAGTTGACATATGACATAGGAGTTATAGTGGTATACACTGATAGTATAGTACAGATCAGTACTTTATGATTATTTTCCACAGGTACCCAAGTGATCTTTGATTACATTGAGGTATACAAGACCTATGTAAGGCTTGTCTCCCACAGTATTTGAGATACAGTTATTGTTGTCCACAGGTACTCAAGTTATCATTGGTTATTATAAACCATACAAGTTTGGACTAAGACTAAGTCTATGGTATAGACTTGTCTCCCATTAAAGTGAAATAGGGTAATTTATTTACTTTTTCAGGTTTCTGATTTAAGAAGACAATATGTCTACATTAGATTATTTTATTGCACAAGGAAAATCTCTTGATAAGACTGGAAAAGACTTAGAACAATGGGCTGTTGCTCAATATGACAAAGCATTAGCTGCTGAAGAGAGAATAGCTGCTGCTGAAGAGAGAAAAGCTGCTGCTGAAGAAAAAAATCTCTGGCTGAAGAAAAAAGATTAGAAAGAGAAGCTGCTGCTGAAGAAAAAAAAGCTCTGGCTGAAGAAAAAAGATTAGAAAAAGAAGCTGATACTGCTGCTGAACTAAAGAAATTGCAGATGCAAGTGGAGGAAAGGAGATTTGATGCAGAACAGAAAAAATTAGAAGCTGCTGCAGAACAGAAAAAATTAGAAGCTGCTGCAGAACAGAAAAAAACTAGAAGTTGCTGCTGCTGCAGAACAGAAAAAATTAGAAGTTGCTGCTGCTGCAGAACAGAAAAAATTAGAAGCTGCTGCAGAACAGAGAAGATTAGATAGAGAAGCTGAAGAGAGAAAAGCAATAAGAGAACATGAGTTTGAATTAGAGAAATTAAAATTGACATGTATGAGTAATGTTAATCAGGCATCTGGTGGTAATGGTAAACCCTTTGTGTACAAGGTCAAGGTACCAGCGTTTAACCCTACCAGTGATGACATAACATTTTGGCTTTCTAGATTTGAACGGGCTTGTCGATCTCATAATGTTGACAAATCACAGTATGTGAATCAGTTGTCTGAAAATCTAAAAGGGGAGTCTCTGAGTAAGTTATATTTTGTTGAAGAGGCCGACAAAGATAATTATGATGCTGTTAGGGCAGCTTTGATAAAGAGATATCAGCTGTCTGAGGAAGGCTATCGTCTTTTGTTTAAAACAATGAGACCTGAGGTAGGTGTAGAATTCTCAGAATTCATCTCAAAAGCACGAATTACACTTTCACGATGGATTGAATTATCCAAAACAGAGAAAACATTTGATGGTCTTACGGATTTATTGCTAAGAGACAAGGTCATGTCTTCTGTAAATAAATCATTCCTAGAGTTCTTACATGAGCGTAAACCTAGTACATTAAAGCAAATGGAAGAATATTGTGACCAGTATGCCACGGCACACCCTGACATGATTCTTAGTAACTCTAACATTAAAGAGAGTATGCCAGTTGCTTCGGCAACAGAATATAATCAGAATTACTCACACAAATTCCAAGGAGCTAAAAATAAATTTGATAAAAAGGTTAATTGGAATAAATGTCAAAACCAAGATAACCACTCAAATCAGGGTTCTTCTTTGAAGAACTGGAATCGGGCTGATAGTCCTCGACACGCGAGGGGTACCCATAATTTTAGAAATTCTCGGAAAGGGGGAGTAGCTATAGGAACTACCCAAGTGCTTCATGGAGACAAAAAAAACCAATATTACAGGGATACTCAATATAACGAGCATGATGATTATGATCATGAATATTATGATTCAAACCCAAATAGGGGTTATAACAGAGGCAATAATAATTATAGAGACAATTATAACCGAGGTAGATCACAACACAAAAGACATGGTAAATCTTATTACCAGGCTAACTCTGCACAACAGGAGTTCCACGACACCGATAATCAGAATAATGATAAAAAAGACTCCAATAGTGTAGCAAATTCCGCTTTCGATTTTGCTAGAGCATCTGAGTGTTCGCAATGCAAAACATTATTCGATCCAACCACAGTTTCTACTTTAAGCTGCGGTCACCCGCTTCCCGCTCTCCATGCGTCAATTGCGCATAATGGAAGGGGTGCTCTTGTCTTTAATAGGGGCCTAATAGATGGTACTCCGGTATCAATTCTTTTCGATTCGGGGTGCACTACCATTGGAGTGAGGCAATCACTCGTAAATCCTTCTCGAGCTACAGGCAATATAGTCAAATGTGTAACATTTGGTGGCACATTGGAGAAGTACTCCACTGCCATTATCAATATTGCTACGCCTTTCTTTACAGGAGAGGTGCAAGCATGTCTCTTGCCGAATCCGATCGCTGATCTTATCATCGGTCGCATTCACGGGGTGAAAGAATGCACTCCACAGCAAATTTCTAATTGGGAAAATGTTAATATGCAATCTGCTAATGCAGTAATCACTAGGGCTCAAGCTCTTAATATGCCACAATCTTCACATTCTGAAGATAATGATGCGCAGATCCAAGATGATCCCTTGGAGATTTCCCACGATTCCTTTATCAAACAGCAGGAAGATGATCCTACTCTAAAGAAATTCTTTACTCTGGCAAAAAAAGGTGATCCGAATAAGGATACAAATCGTAAATCTTGGATTACGATGAAGAATGGCGTACTTGTACGTATGGTACAAGACTCCGCTAAGTCCATTCATTCTCAAATCCTTGTGCCTAAAAATATGAGAGTTAAAATCTTACAGCACGCTCATGATTCGCAGTGTGCTGGACATATGGGTTTTTCCCGTACTAAAGCTAGAGTTCTTCAATCTTTCTTTTGGCCTGCTGTGAATAAGGACATACGAATCTATTGTCGATCTTGTAAAGTATGTCAAGAGATTAAATCCAGAGGTCCACGCCATGATGCACCTATTCAGGCTGCAGACATTCCCATTCGGCCATTTCAAAAAATGGCGATAGACATCATTGGTCCATTTAAGATAAAGTCTGCTAGAGGACACCAATTTATTTTGACGTGTGTTGATATGTGCACACGTTGGCCGGAGGCTGTTCCTCTAAAGAGCATAACTACTGCTGATGTCGCAGATGCTCTTTGGTTAATATTTTCTCGTCTGGGGTTTCCAGCAGAAATATTATCCGACCATGGTACCCAACTCATATCGGATACCATGTCTCAAGTAATGTCGACTCTGAAGATAGAGAGATCGCTGAGTAGTATTTATCATCCTATGTCCAATGGGATGGTGGAACGTTTGAATAGAACTCTGAAAAACCTACTAGGTAAGATAACAGAAGATCATCCTCAGGATTGGGATAGGGTTTTACCCGCGGCTCTCTTTGCATATAGAGAGGTCGCCAACGAACATACAGGATTTTCTCCCTTTGAACTTGTCTTTGGCGCGAAACCGCGAGGTCCTATGTCCTTACTTCATGATCTTATAACTGCTGATAATATTGTCGATGACACAAAATCCTCTTATGAATATGTCATCGCACTTAGACACAAGATTATTGAAGCATGCAAATTGGCAACTGCTTCTTCTGAATTTGCGAAACAGAAGGCAAGGGAATTTGCCAATAAAAAGAGATGTTTGCGACAACTTTGTCCAGGTGACAAAGCATTTGTCTTGCTACCTTGTAGGGAAAATAGACTTCTCATTTCTTGGAAAGGTCCGTACGATATAATATCAAAAGTTTCCGATGTTGACTATATCGTCGATATTGACGGGAAGCGTAAAACCTTCCACATCAACATGCTCACGGAATTCCATGAACGTCCTGATTATTTACAACCTGTTTTCCAGGCAACGGACGATTTTCCAGTCCAACATGGACAGTACTCATCTCTGTCAGTAATACAGGATGAGGAAACGAGTTTCTCGGATGTAAATTTACCTTTTCCAATGATTCCTCTTCACTCTAATGAATCATGGAAAGATGTTGCAATTTCTCCAGAATTATCTCCAGGAGAGCAGAAACAAGTTTCTACTATGTTAGAACAATTTCAGGATGTCCTTACTGACATTCCTGGTCAAACTGATGTCATTCAACATGACATTATTCTTACTGACCATAGTCCTATAAGAGTCAGACCGTATCCTATCCCGATACATTTTCAAGCACAGGTAGAGAAAGAGTTAGATGAGATGATAGAGTTAAAAATTATTGAACCATCCACATCAGCATATTCTTCGCCGATGGTTATAGTACGGAAAAAAGACAATAACATACGTCTTTGCGTGGATTATCGCAAATTGAATCAAGTGACTAAATTTGATGCGGAACCTATGCCTTTACTAGAAGAGCTACTTACGAGACTATCGAATTCTCACTTCTTTACTAAACTCGATTTGTCTAAGGGATATTGGCAAGTTCCACTATCCGAACACGCCAAACCGTTTACTGCTTTTTCGACGCCTAGGGGTCTATTCCAATGGAATTTCATGCCTTTCGGTCTTATGAACGCCCCTGAAACATTTGTACGCATGATGCGTCGAATCCTATCTCATCGCTCAGATGTCATTGCGTATCTTGATGACATCTGTCTTTTCAGTGATACTTGGAACGATCACTATAATGGTATAAATGAACTATTGTCTATCTTACGCGAGCATAACCTGACAGCGAAACCATCGAAAGCATGTATTGGTTTTAGCGAAATATCTTTCTTAGGACACCGTGTTGGTCATGGGTTCCTAAAAACAGAAGACCATAATACAAGTAAGATACTTAACATTTCTATTCCTAAGACTAAAAAGCAAGTACGAAGTCTCTTAGGTCTAATACAATTTTATGGACGATTCATCCCGAATCTGTCCTCCATTATGTCACCTCTTTCTTCCTTGCTAAAGAAAGGGTCTCCTAATGTAGTCCATTGGACTCAAGAATGTCAATCCTCTTTGGATAAGGTTAAAACTATGTTTTCTACTTCACCTATCCTAGTATTGCCTTCTAAGGATAAGACATTTATTCTTCGTAGTGACGCTTCATCCACCGGGATTGGAGCTGCACTAATGCAAGAGTACTCTGGAACTCTGCATCCTGTGATGTATATTTCTCGGAAATTAAATGCCGCAGAGAAGAATTACTCGGTCCTAGACCGTGAATTATTGGCTATGGTTTGGTCAATCCTTAAACTGCAAAGATTTCTTCTGGGCGCGCATTTCATTGTGGAAACTGACCAGAAAGCTCTTACGGCTATTCAGAGTAAAAATCTGAAGAGCGCGAGATCAACGCGATACGCGATTGCTCTACAGCCATTTCATTTTTCGGTGCGAGCTATCCGTGGGTCAGAAAATGTGATGGCAGATATTTTGTCTAGATGCCCACATGATTCATAACTGTTATACAACTTTGATACAGTTGTTTCTATGTTGAAATGTGTACACATATGTAATATATCATATATTGATTGTAACACTACTTAGCGGTTCATTGATATTTATTCACCGCTGATCTTTCAATGTTTTTCGTCTTTGATGATCATGATGTTAAGATATCTTAGATGAAATTTATGTATAAACTAATGTGGAAATTGTGTCATTGCTAATATTGTAGTATGCGTTGGTGACACCTCTCTGGAAATATTAATACTTAGAGAAGTACCTTCTCTAAGGTCATAAAACTTATGCTTATCATCTGCGCATTGTTATTGGTGCGTTGTGAGCCTATTGTATGTTGCTCCTAGATGTGTTTCAAAAAAAAAAAATGTACCATTTTTTTTCCCGAGGGGTGTGGTAATCTGTTGCGTGCATATTTTGACGCACATATTACAAAAATCGATATGGCTATTTAATATGGAAAAGATATAGACATTCATTCATTTGTGTATGAAAATGCTGTCTATGGGGAAAGCGAGATAATCCATGTTTGATTCACACTTTTGATTATAGGAGTAATCGTTCTTGATATTGATCCGGCGCACGGATATTGCTCTTATATTTGTACTTATTTTTAGGGCCAGAAAATAGATTAATTTGCTTATTATGTTTATGGCCTGAATTCATATGTATTACATATTATTAGTACAAGTAGAATCAGTCCTATATTGTATATTTTGGATGGGTAGGCGGGACTAGATTCTTATTATTCCGGTCTAGCGGAAGTATGAGTTGTCTTGACAAGTCGTGATGAGTTCCGATGTACCGTGATAATGGCGGGTACGCACTTTTCAAAGGGCTGGTAGATTCTTAAGGAAATATGATTCATGAAGTGGTTTTCTTCTAAAGGAGATGGTATCTCTACTATAGTTTATGTTAGAGACTCTCCTAAGGTACGGTACAATGTATAATTCGGACTCCATGTATTGCCAGACCCTATTTTGATGATCTCATGTCGATTCGACCTAGATGGAACATTTTGCTTCGTATCGCTAGGGTCGTGTTTTGTATCGACGAAGATGACAGACTTTCCTACAGCGGTTATGGCTACGTGAATTAACCTGATCACCGTAGAGCTGTATGGAAACATTTATGAAATCATTTATATATCCATTATAAATTAACTCTGGCTTATATTCTCCTTCCTATGAATGAGTGAACGACAACTCAGGGAGGCGGCCATGTTAGATTTCGGTCATCATATGTTTTGATCACTGCCAAGAGAACAGATTATTTATCCTATTATCGGACAGTGACAGGGAGATCTCAATCTTGCTAGAAACCCCCCTTTCGTGGTTTCATAATATATATACTACAAACTATGGACGTCAAGTAACTTTAGTTATTTACCGATCTGCCTTCACTGACGCGTTTAGTCAGATAGGGGATGCGGCCATAATGTATCATGACATTGAACTTTTGATGTACTGCCCATTATATCTGAATGTGTCATGACTTCAGATCTGCTATGTATACCTACAAATTGATATGTCAACATACCATGATGTACTCGTATGTCCCAGTGTGTACGTCTGAATAAATTGAGTAAACAAAGATTCCAGCAGTCTGCATTGGTGCCTTGTAGACACAAGTGTATGAGTGGTTATATTGGTCAGCACACAAACAGTACACCATTCGCGGTAATCACACTCTACACTTCTACTCCATACATACACCATCCTGCGTCGGTTGAAGTGACCAAGTTTAGGGCCTGCTTCCCCTGGAGCCTTTGCCTTCCCTAACTCAGGACTAGGGTGAGTTACCCATTTACAGCTGGGTAGACTGGAGCATGCCTGATCTCAACAACACACCACTCTTCCTTACAGAGCATACAGACTGACACTTTACAGAGTGGAAAGAAGGAAAGAACTTTTTACAGAAACAAAACCCATTTACATCAGGGCTCAATTAGTAGGGAAACAAAACGCATTTACATCAGGGCTCAATTAGTAGGGAAACAAAACCCATTTACATCAGGGCTCAATTAGTAGGGAAACAAAACCCATTTACATCAGGGCTGAATTAGTAGGGAAACAAAACCCATTTACATCAGGGCTCAATTAGTAGGGAAACGAAACCCATTTACATCAGGGCTCAATTAATAGGGAAACAAAACCCATTTACATCAGGGTTCAATTAGTAGGGAAACAAAACCCATTTACATCAGGGCTCAATTAGTAGGGAAACAAAACCCATTTACATCAGGGCTCAATTAGTAGGGAAACAAAACCCATTTACATCAGGGCTCAATTAGTAGGGAAACAAAACCCATTTACATCAGGGCTCAATTAGTAGGGAAACAAAACCCATTTACATCAGGGCTCAATTAGTAGGGAAACAAAACCCATTTACATCAGGGCTCAATTAGTAGAGAAACAAAACCCCTTTACATCAGGGCTCAATTAGTAGGGAAACAAAACCCACTTACATCAGGGCTCAATTAGTAAAAAGGTAGTCCCTTAGCAAATACTGCCGTAGGGGAGTGAAGCGTTAGAGACTTCACCATACTAGGTCCAGGATCGAGAGGTGGGGCGACCGGTTCCCTTCCTCGTTGCCTGTTTCTTCCGTAACTCCAAGAGCACAGTGAAGTACCCATTTACAGCTGGGTAGACTGGAGCGTGTCGGTACCATGATTCGAACCCGGCACCTTTGCCGCGAGAGACCAGAGCTCTAACCACTCTGCCAATCGCACACTCACGCTCAATTAGTAGGGATTAAAAAAAAACCCATTCACACATTAGTTGCCTTTTCCCTATTTAATTATTATCTGACCACCAATGCACCTGGTCCTCTTGCAGCAAGCCGTCCTGGCCCGCCCTAGCAGCTGTGGTTTCTGTAGCTGTGTGTTCCATATCGAGGCTGCTAACTCCATGCGTAACCTGATATTTATCGGTTGCCATGTTCCATAGCGAGGCTGCTAACTCCACGCGTAACGTGATATTTATCGCTTTGGCAACACGCGACCAAATTTACTTTGTTGACACGGATATCAAAACACAATATAAAAAGAAGATGCTTTTTATTCTATTTATTACTTGACTTTGTTTTCCTGTCTCAGCGACTACTGTTTCATGCCATGAGAAGTAGTAGCAGCATTCTTTATTGTTCTCCACAGAGACTCCTCGGCACGACAAGAGGCTGTGCTTAATTTACTTTAAATATTAGACTCCCGCTATTTCTCTAACTCCATGGGGTCCAGAACAGGGATTGCCTTGTAATGCTAATTTGTTCGTTTAATGTACGAACATTCCAGGAAATCTGGAGATTTTCTTTCAAAATAAAAGTGAGCCAAAAATGAAGAATCCTTTTCCCTTTCTCTAGGTTGCGTCATACACTTCCTTATTAGAAAACCTTTTCCTGTCTTTGATGGCTGAATTATATTATCTCCTTTAGCTTACTTGTCCATATTGTTGTTGATTTGTCCTTATTGTTGTTGATTTGTCCATATTGTTGTTGATTAACCCATATTGCTGTTGATTTGTCTTTGTTGTTGTTGACTTGTCCATATTGTTGTTTATTTGTCAATTTTGCTGTTGATATTTTTCCATATCTTATTGTTGTTGATTTGTCCATATTGTTGTTTACTTGTCCATATTGTTGGTGACTTGACCATATTCTTTTTTATTTGTTCATACTTTTGGTGATTTGTCCATAATGTTTTTGCTTTGTCCCTATTGCTTTTGATTTGTCCATATTGTTGTTGACTTGTCTATATTGTTGTTGATTTGACCATATTGTTTTGTATGTGTCCATATTATTGTTGATTTGTCCATAGTGTAGTTGATTCGTCTATTTTGCTTCAGATTTGTCCATTTTGTTGTTGATTTGTCCATATTGTTGTTGATATGTCCATATCATAATGATGTTGATTTGTCCATAATGTTGTTCATTTGACCATATTGTTATTAATTTGTCAAAATTGTTGTTGATTCGTTCATTTCATAATGTTGTTGATTTGTCCATATTGTTGTTGATTTATCCATAATGTTGTTAATTTGTCCATATTGTTGCTGATTTCCCCATACTGCTCTTGATTTGTCCATATTGTTGTTGACTGTCCAAATAGTTGTTTATTTGGCCATATTGCTGATGATTTGACCATATAGTTGTTGACTTGTCCATATTGTTGTTGATTTGTCTATATTCCTGTTGAATTATCCATATTGTTGTTGACTTGTCCATATTGTTGTTGCTTGGTCCATATTGCTGCTGATTTGTCCATATCTTATTGTTGTTGATTTGTCCATTCTGTTGTTGACTTGTCCATGTTGTTTGTGACTTGACCATACTCTTTTTTATTTGTCCATACTTTAGGTGATTTGTCCATAATGTTGTTGATATGTCCATATTGCTTTTGATTTGTCGATATTGTAGTTGACTTGTCAATACTGTTGTTGACTTGTCCATATTGTTGTTGATTTGACCATATTGTTTTGTAAGTGTCTATATTATTGTTGATTTGTCCGCACAGTAGTTTATTTATCTATTTTGCTTTTGATTTGTCAATTTTCTCGCTGATTTGTCCAAATTGTTGTTGATATGTCAATATTGTTGTTGATTTTTCTATATTGTTGTTGACTTGTCCCTATCATAATGATGTTGATTTGTCCATAATGTTGTTCATTTGTCCAAATTGTTATTAATTTGTCAAAATTGTTGTTGATTCGTCCATATATCAATGTTGTTAATTTGTCCATATTGTTCTTGACTTATTCGTATTGTTGTTGAGTTGTTCATATTGTTGTGGACTTGTCCATATTGTTGTTGACTTGTCCATGTTGTTGTTGATTGGTCCATATTGCTCTTGACTTGTCCACATTGTTGATTTGTCCACAATGTTGTTGACTTGTCCATAGTGAGTAGTAGTAGGGAATGGCGGAAACAGGTATGATTCTGCAGGAGCGCTGCAGGAGCACCTGCAGGAGCATGACTTTTATATAGCAAAAATTCTGCAGGAGCGCTGCAGGGGCAAGATGGCGGACTTGAGCTAACAAGGGGAGGTAATTTTTAAAGGTATTTTTATATAACAAGAAGAGGAGGGACAAGATGGCGGATTTGAGCTAACAAGGGGGAGATAACAAGAAGAGGAGGCGCAAGATGGTGGACTTGAGCTAACAAGGGGAGGTTATTTTTAGACTTTTATATAACAAGAAGACGATGTTAATATAAGGAAAATGTGGCAAGATGGCGGACTTGAGATAACAAGAAGACGCTGTTTATATAAGGAAAATGTTGCAAGATGGTGGTTTTTTTATATATTATTAGTATAGCCAAATTAGGTAGTGTTAGACAAACAACATTTAGACTTTTAGATAATAGGAAAATATATATTTAGACAATATGTATACGTTAGATATAGACATATATTGAGACATACATATTTTACAACATTTATACAAACATTTAGACAAACAATTAGACGATATATAGGTAACAAAAAAGCGTTTTAGTTAATATAGTTTTTATTTTTTCAAATACTAAAGGACAACTCTCAGTCGCTTGGTAGGTTTCTTCTTCTTCTGTGGTGGATTAGGGACATCGGGTAGGTCTGTGGTAGGAAACCAACTCGGTTCTGGGGATACTGGACAGCTAGACTTCATGATTTCGTCAAACAGGTTAGTGGAAGTCTTCTTCGAGGGTAGGACATCGGCCAGGTCTGTGGTAGGAAACCAACTCGGTTCTATTGGTTGGTAACAGCTGGAATTGATGTACTGGTCAAACGTGGTAGTGTTAGTAGGATAGGTATCCGTGCTTGGTGGCTGTAATCGGTCAAATTCGGCGAGGATTTCGCTCTGTAATGTCAAGAAATGTTCAAACTCGGGTCGAGTTAACGTAATGCCGTGTTTGGTAGGAAATTTGAGGTAGGATTCACCAAAATATCTTCGCACGTGTAGTAAAGGTTGGCCTCGGTAAACACTTACAGACGCAGCCTTCAGACCACTAGCCAAAGGTTTAAGCATTTCATCACTTCTCTTGATGTAGACCCAGTTGGTGGGAGCAGTCATTTTCAACGAGATGTATCTAGTGTGTTAATAAAGTGTCTTCCAAGTGTTTATATCGTATAATCTGGGTTTTTTAAGCGTGCCCTAGCTAGGATTTGATTCGTCGAACATCGAGCGTGTGTTAGGCAGGACGTGATTCGTCGATGTATTGCGTGGGAACAACTACACATGGTTGTATTGTCGTGAGGGAAAAAAATACACCTGTCTATTGATTTCGTCTCTTGTTTATCAAAGTGGGGTTGAGTTTCACTAGCCAGGGTCTGACTAAGCGCGTAATTAATCGATCGTTGGCGTGTTGTCTAGCCGAAAATGGTAGTAGGACCCGCTGCATAGTACCACCTCGTGTTTTGATCAAGATGAAATAAATGGCGTAGAGCCCACAAACGTTGGTGACTACATCTTGTAAATGTCTGGCGTTGTAGTTAACAGGTCGAGTAGAGTTTCTGGCTATAAAATTAATCAGGTCCGAGTGTGTAGGTGGTAGGCCAAAAGAATCAAAATATTCAAAAGTACCAAGTCCGTTATAATATAGGGCGACCCAGTGGTCACCGGGGCGATAGCTAGGATCAGTGTTGATGACGAAAGCAGCCGTCTTGGTCGGATCGATGCGTAGAGGTAATTGGTCACGAGCTAACACTTTAACGAGCCCAGTTCGTTTAACAAATATGTCCGACAGGAGGATGGTGCGTATCTCGTTTGTGTTCATTGTCTAAGTGGTGTAGTCTGTCAAAACTTGGCGCGATTTCGAGATCTCCAAGATCGAGTCTTGCTCGGCGTAGACGAGAACCTGTAATGGTTCGGGTGTGACCTCGGCGAATTTAAGTTCTACTGAGACTGGGCCCGACTTGGCCATCTCAAACTGGTCACCGTCTAGTAGACTGGGGGTGAGGTCAAAGGCGTATAAGGCGTAACCGTGCTTAAAATGTCTATACTCGAGGTCGTTGCCGGCGTCTTTACCAACCAGTCCCATAGCTAGATTCGTCGCGAAGAAGGCTCTCACGTACTGGTTGTGTTCATAATCCATGGACAAAGGCTTGCCACTGATGGTTCTGCCGTCCGCGCTGACGTTCAAATATATCAGACCAAAGGTAGCGAAATTGAACGGATTAGCCGTGTACGACCCGTTAAAAGCGGACGAAGTGACTAGTCCAATCACGATCCGTGTAGGTGTTTGACTGAGAAACAGATTATCCTGCATGTGCGATAGCATACCTCTAGGGATAGAGAAAGTTTTTAGTACAACTCGTTTCAAGGGGTACTTGGCATTACCTCGCACCAAGGCTTTCTCGTGGGCTAGCGAGACGGCGGGATTTAATTTAGCTTTCCGGACAACCAAGGCCGCATAAGTTATAATAGATTTATATCCAGCGGTGGGGTCGTGTCCCAGCACGTTGAAGGCATCTTTAGACGGAGTGAGTTTTACTTTAACTGTCACACCATTTAACAGGTAACGATCTTGAGCAAAGATATCTGAATGTAAACGACCCATCATATCAATCTCCTGAGAACCAGCCGCTATATGTCGACGCAGTCTTAACCCATTGTTATTGTCACCAATTGTGTCCGTAATAAAATTTGGGGTGTCTTTGTAAAACAGAGCCGATGTCAGATGACCTCGTTTGGGTTCCTCCCCGTAATTCAACGTGGCTTCGATGTAAGCTCTATAAGGGTAGGTGTTCTCGCTGGGTGTAATCAGCGTATCGTTCAGTGAAACGTCGACTTGGGAGAATAAACTGTGCAGGTAATAGTTGATCGGGGCCACCTCTGCGTCAACGGGTAATGCGCCGCCATTAGCTAACGTAACTTTGGCGCGCACGTGTAGAAAAGTATTGAACAAATCTAGATATTCCTCACCGTTTCCCGAAATTACAAATTCCACCGGGGCTCCGGGGGCTAAGGCGGCCAACGGATGTATCTCCACAAATTGTCCCTCTTCTACGGCTGTCTGCGTTGGTGGTACGCTAAACAAATCTAGACCACTGTGAAGACATTCGCACGAGCTGGGGTGAATAAGCGCCATCATTCAAATATATCAGAGTACCTTCGCTTCTTCTGGTGAGAATGAGAAGGTCGAGCTCGGTTACTGCGTTTTATGCGTTTCGGCTCGCCAGGTGGGGCAGCTCTCGTTTTTCTTTTTCTTCTTCTAAGTCCGCTACCCGATTGGTTAGTGGTGAGGTGTTCAACCGCTCCCTGTAATAAACGTTGACCAGATTCTTTCGCTCGTTCACGAAATGCCTCGCCAACATTTCTGCCGGCTAACGCATCGCTCGCGACCTGTAGACCGGTCCCAAGTCCTTCTCTGAGTAAAGCTTTGCCTCCAGTTTTTAACCACGGGAGAACCATACGACCGAGCCCGCCGAAAAAAAAAAACTACCCAAACCATGTCCTCTTTGACTTCTGCCTCCGATAAACACTGGCATCCCATGGCCAGCTTGGTTGCAGTAAAACTCCTCATACATCTTGGGGTTTCGTCGGATGGGTACGTGTCTGACCATTATGTTTCTAGTCAAAATCAAACCGTCTGTGAGTTCGGAAGTGTAGTGTCAACACCGAAGCTCCGCTAGTGAATGGGATAGTCTTACCCTGATCGTTAGTTAAAAGGATTTCCACCGCGTCAAACGAAAAAAACGGCTCAGGGGTACGTAGTGGGGTTTGTCGTAAATCCTGAAAACAGAAGCGGTAGTCCTATCCAAAATAGGCACAATCCGTAACAAAGGGACAGAGGCATCTCCAACCGGTCTCGCCGCTACGAGATCGCAGTACACGTATACATTTTTCATGTCGCTATCCATTTGCACTTCAGTCTCACCTCGTAGTATTGGGTCAATGTCTGTGGCGAGTGAGGCAGGAAAACCTAACATGTGTTTCAACGTCTCGCTAATTCTAACTTCAACCTCCGGATCATACAGATTCAAGGTGGCCTTATTATTGTTAAAATGGAATCTAACTCGGGCTTTTTCATCCACATCCGTGGCTAAAAGCAAACGATTCAACTCGTCGATCAGCGTGTCGGGTGATGTGTATAGACCAGCTGGTAACGTGAGTAGTATAGACTCATCTTCTTTGTTGGGAAAATAATGTACCCATACATCACCCTCTAGCACGTTAAAATAACTTTTGGGAAATTGAATCTCAACCAAACCAACCTCGTAACGCGAACTCAAGTCTATAGTCTGTGGTAATTTGACGAAAAAGTGACCGGCGTTATTGTTTGGGTATATTTTCATCGAGGCATTGCTGGGTAAAGTCACGTAAAAACTCATCCTATCTTGGGGTTAGGTAACATGTAACCCAGACAACTGCTCATTAAAGCGATCCAAAACTTGCCGTCTGGTCCCTCTGCGTTGCTCCGACTCAGATTGAATAATGAGACACCGATGACGACATATATAACGATCATCTGACAGAGGAAAACGATCTCTAGTCGCGGGACTAGTTTCCCAAAAAAAAGGCCAGAACGAGGTTCTCGCGGTCTTGGGAGGGGGTGGCCTCAAAACTGGGGTGCTCACGTCTTCTTCAATATCCATCAGTCTCGATATCTCGCTAGCTGTTTGGACGAAATCCAGCTGTTGAATGACGAGTTATAACCGAACCATGTGACTAAATATTCTTTTACACCCCTGCCATCGCGGCGTTCCTCCAAAATGGACTCGATTCGATAAACTATCTTGTCGCCGACTCGTTGCAGCTCTTCTTGGTAAAAAGAACCTTTCAATTCCTCACCCGAATCATCTTTAAGGACGTACGTAACCGGTCTTGTTTGGTTTAGTCGGCTGATCGTAAACAACTCTTCTGTCCACGCCGGCGTATAACCCTTTTTAAAATTTTGTCTGGCTTGGGCGATCCGCACGCGATCACCAGGTTTAAAATAGACTTTTCTACCGACGACATCAGGGGTCGAATACAAAGTACGCCACACTTCTTCTTGATTGTTCGGGGTAACTTCCACCGGCGTCATCTTAATACTCCGATGATACGAGTTGTTGTAGTTGTGGACCAGTTGTTGTATCACGTCGACGTAGCGAAGACTATTGGTTTTGGTAAAGTAACGCCACGTTTTTTCTTTGAGGGTTCGATTAAACCGTTCGACGATAGCTGCTTTGGTGTCTTCATTCTCCGTAGTGAAGAAATGGACCTTTTCGTTTTTAAGAAACTTTAAGAATGTTTTGTTGACAAACTCACTGCCTTTGTCTGTTTGAAAATTTATCGGTTTGCGACTGTTAAAAATTGTCTTTACCGCTGCTACTAACGCTGTCCCAGTCTTGTTTTTCAACGGAACAGCCCAAGCGAATTTACTAAACACATCAATACACGTTACTAGATAGGAATACCCATCGTTGAATCTTTTTAAACCACGCAAGTCAATTAAATCAGCCTGGAACTGTTGATCGATACCACCTGCAATGGTCGTACGTCGTTTAAATTTTCTGCGCACCGGTTTGTGTAGGGTGTAGGTGTCTTGATGGCCTAACCACTCTTCAATTTTCTTACGACTAAGTTTGGTGCTACGTTGTAAGGGGGCGACTCCGCCATAAGATCCAGGTCGTTTTGGGTCGTAGTAATGTCGTTTTAAAATCACTTCTTTGGCCATGCTTCCCACTTTGGCGCCTTTTTCCTTCTTCTGAGCGAATACGACGATGTTTCTCGCACTTTACTAGCCACCTTTTTTCGATTAGTGGGTGTGACGGGTGGCGACTGAGGCGTTTTGCCCACGATCTCCTCTTTAAGTACAGTGGGTTGTTCGCTGGTTTGTGGTGGTTGTTTAATATCCACGAGACCTAGAGGTACGTGGCTGTACTGTTCTAGTCGAGTCAAATAACGCTGTAATGTTTGTTGATAAAGTCTAGCCTTGTCACCGATTGGTAAATCTTGTCGATCCAAGACTAGTTGCATTTGAGTGTCCAATTCTCCCAAGTTATCTCTTAGAGCATCGGGTGGTCTATAAGGTTTTTCTAACAAACGAGGATCCATCAAAATCATTTTCTTAGCCATTTTACAAAAAACCTCTTAGTACAGCTAGTAAAGGTTTTAACAACACACTTAAGAAACCTCCAGTTTGTAAAAATTGTTTTCGTCTTTTGAGCGATAATGTCCTCTTGGTAAGGGATCGCAGGATGTTTTTGTAACGACGCATACGTCTCTTCTGATTGAGAGTTAGTGTAACGTTACCTTTTAATACGTTGTGACAACATTCACAGAGTGTTCCTACCAGCTCGGGTGATGCTGTTTTCATAACAGCCTTGATGACTGGTGGTTTGGCTGTACCTAGAAAATTTAACATATCAGCATGTTTTTTTTACTTTTTTCCCATTTCGTTACTGGGGTACGTAAACAATATGTTGCTCCTCTGGGAAGATTCTTGAACGAAGCCTTAGATTATCTGGTGTGTCTTGTCGGAGGTCAATTAACAAATACCCGTGTGCAACTGAGGTTGCGTCCTTAAAGCTATCCTGGACATATCCAGTTTGACCTGGGTACATCTGTTTAGCTAGATTAACAATCTGAGATCCATCGCGTGGATTTTTGAAAAGCACAATGTAATGAGA
>JAMPIV010009675.1:45000-120166 GCA_024509875.1 Oreohelix idahoensis
ATATGTATTTTATTCTCTTTCTCATTGTCTCACTCTCTCGCTCTTTCTTTCTATCTTTCTTTTTTTTCTATCTTTCTTTCTATCTTTCTTTCTTTCTTTCTTTCTTTCTTTCTTTTTTTCTTTCTTTCTTTCTTTCTTTCTTTCTTTCTTTCTTTCTTTCTTTCTTTCTTTTTTTCTTTCTTTCTTTCTTTCTTTCTTTCTTTCTTTCTTTCTTTCTTTTCTTTCTTTCTATCTTTCTTTCTTTTTCTTTTTCTCTATCGTCTTTCTCTCTCTCTCGTTGTATTTAATTTTATGTGTGAGTAATGTGTTTTCGTTTCTATTTCACAGAAATGTCAGCAATTCAAGACTACACTTGTGGCCAATGCAGCAAATCTTTTACTCGTCAAAGCAACCTAACGAGACATATGCGGACAGTACATGCTGCACCGACACACCCCTGTCGTGTGTGTCCTCAAATATTCACAAGTCGTGATGCACTCCAACAACATATTGAGGTCTTTCATGGCCCAGCGGCCCCGAGATCCTCCACAGCGGAAGCCATTGCACCGGGGGCCGCTATAAACGTCCCACTGGGGACCACCACTGCACCGGCGGGCGCTATAGACAACTCAGTGGGGACCACCACTGCAACGGCGGGCGCTATAGACAAGCCAGTGGGGAACACCACTGCAACGGCGTCCGCTACAAACCCCTCAGCGGGGGCCACCACTGCACCAGGGCACAGTCTCACGTGTCCCCGCTGCAACAAAACATTTACCCGCCTTGACAATTTAACACAGCACATAAGAACAGTCCACTCAATGCCTGGTTTTAGCTGTGACATTTGTGGGAAAGATTTTACCCGACGCAGCAGTTTACGGGCCCACATAAAACAACAACACCTCACCCCTAACCAGCTTTCGACCTCATATCCCACAGCACCAACATCAGGTGCCCCAGCAGGCGCCGAATCATCAACCCACCAACCAGCATCATCATCGGGGCACCAACAGACACTAACATCAGGTGCCACCACAGACTTATCATCAGCCTCAACGCACCAAGAGACATCACCAACAGGGACCACCACACCATCAACGAGCACAAAGACATCACCTGCTGCAGCAGGCACCACACCAGCAACGAGCACAACAACAACTTCAAGCCCCATCCCATCCCACCCACCAAAAACAGGCCAGACCAAGAAACGCCCCATGACCAGCACCCAAACCCATATAAAAAAAACCCCGCTTGTCATCAGAAGAAGACTCTTTAGAAGACTTACAGGCTGACATACGACAAGTCTACATTGACAACTGGCAAGCTATTAAAACACACTCCAATAAACATAAATATTTATCCACATTCACTTTTTTTCAACAGACCAACAGAAAATATGGACTGGGAAAGTCTCTTGCTCCCTGTATTTACACAACAGACAAAAAGATTCAAAATAAACTACAGTTTTCACATTATCCTGAGACACAGAGAAACAAATGACCTTCGCTTCTTTCACGCTTCCTCGAATAACACAGTCGTCTTAGATCAGCCACACTTAGTCAACAACATCACAGATTTCAAAGCTTTTCTCTCACAGTTACACGATAGCGATATTGTCACACAAGCACAGTTAAATAGACCAAACACAAAATACTTTGTCGAAGCCATCCCAGCGACATCGTTCTATCTGTACCATATCCAAGACTTTCCCATCGGCTGCTGCATACAAGACATTCCCTCTTTCATCACGAACAATCACCACATCCATACACTACAACACGACTCAAGCTCCAAACCATACAGTGATAACTTTTGCTTTTTTAGATGTCTAGCCGTTTTTAGGGGTGGTGCCGTTAAGAACGTTAGAATAAGCACGCGCCGGCTAGTCGAACAGTGGCAAACACAGCAGGGACTTAGGTCCCTCGTCGATTTCCCCGGGGTTAGTTTAAACGATATGCCCCAATTAGAAAAATGTTTTAACGTAAATATTGACGTTTTTGAATTTGACGATGAGGAAAACCTGACCCCCAAACTTAGAGGTAGTGACACTTTTACAGATACGTTGCGTCTGTTAATGTTTAAGAACCACTTCATGTACATAGCAGATATTGATAGGGCCAGTAACTCTTTTTCGTGTCCCGATTGCGGTAAGTTGTGGCAGGAGTATTACCGACTGGTGCGCCATGAAAAGCGCTGTACCGGCTCTAAGCGAAGAGAAACATTTAGAGGTGGTGTGTATAATCCCCCAGAGACCATTTGGGACTTAATCAAGGAGGAGGGGATAGACGTAGACACAAAATTCGTCTTCCCTTATCGCGCCACATTTGACTATGAGTGTTTTTTTGAGAACACTCTAGAGTCAAGTGGTAATGCCACTACCTACACAGCCAAACACGTCCCCCTGTCGTGTTCGGTGGCTTCTAACGTCCCCGGTTTTGAAGCCCCCGTGTGTTTTATCACAACGGGTGATCCACAGGAGTTGGTCAATAGGATGGCTGACCATCTGCTCAAAATTGCCGCGGCCTCTTATGAGATTCTGCGTGCGTATTTTGACGACGTTTGCACACAACTCAAGGCTTTAGAGACGATCGGTAATTCAGACGGGCTCCTTGCTAGATTAGAGGGTTATTTGGGGCAGCTACCGGTGTTAGGTTTCAATTCGGGTAAGTACGACGTGAACGTAATCAAACCGTATCTCATCCGATATTTCATGGGGGAAGACTTCCAATTTTTAGTCAAGCGAAATAATAATTTTATGTGTATTGCCACTAGCGACTTAAAGTTTTTAGATATAGTCAATTACCTAGCCCCCGGTTTTTGCTATTGCATATATCTCGGGGCGTACAATGTTAGAGAAACCAAAGGGTATTTTTGTTACGAGTACATAACAGATTTAGCAAAGTTAGATGAAACCGCGTTACCACCCCACTCGGCATTTTTTTTCCAAACTTAAAAACACTAACATTTCCACCGACGAGTACGCCGAGTGCCAGAAGGTGTGGGTCGAGAACCACATGACCACGTTACGCGACTTTCTGACGTGGTACAACAATAAAGACGTGGTCCCCTTCCTGGCAGCGTTAGACCGACAAGTTAGTTTTTACGCGCGCCTAGGTGTAGACATGTTTAAAGATGCGATCTCCGTGCCCGGTGTCACGTTAAAGTACCTCTTCAAAACCCTCCCGCCCAACGTCATGTTTTCTTTATGCTCGAAGCAGGAGGTAGATTTGCATAACATCTTGCGCCAAAACATCGTCGGGGGACCCTCAATTATTTTTCACAGGTTCCACGAGCAAGGCAAAACCCGCATTAGAGGTGGCAAAACGGTTCAAGCCATTAAAGGTTTTGATGCCAACGCCCTTTTTTATTTGTGGGCGATAATGCAGAAAATGCCCACTGACTTTCCGGTTAGACGGTCCAAGGATGATGGTTTCAAGCACCACAAACTCCACAAATATACCGTGCAGTGCCGCGACTATTTGGCTTGGGTCTCCCACCAAAAAAAAGTGACCTTAAAAACCCAGTTTAACGGACGTGAGAAGGCGTTGGGTGATGTATGCGTTAGGGTAGACGGTTGGGACAAATACTCTCAGACCGCCTACCAGTTCCATGGGTGCCTATTCCACGGCCACCCTAACTGCCCACTAACCGCCGGTCGTGACGTTAACCCAGTCAACAACAAACCATTGGCTGAGTTGTACGCAGATACGGTGGAAACAAGTTCTTATTTACGGGGCCATTGCAACGTCAAATTGGTAGAAATGTGGGAATGCGAGTGGCAGGCGTTGAAGAAAACCGACCCATCAATCCGTCGTTTTCTGAACGCCACCTTCCCGAACCAGAAACCATCTTACACGAAATGTCGGTACCCCCTGACAAAAGAAAATATTCTCGCCTCGGTGCTGGACGAGACCTTGTTTGGCCTAGTCGAGTGTGACATCCATGTCCCCGACTCTTTAAAAGACCATTTCTCTGAGATGACGCCCATTTTTAAGAATGTCGACGTCACGAGGGAAGATATTGGGCCTTTCATGCGGGAATACGCCGAAAAACATAAACTCCTGACTACCCCCAGACGGACGTTGATCGGGAGTTATGTGGGCAAAAAGATTCTCCTGACGACACCTCTGCTTCGCTGGTACCTAACCAAAGGCTTAGAAGTCACCTGTATCTACCAGGTGCTTGAGTATACACCCGTGACGTGTTTCAAGCAGTTTGGGGACACTGTTTCGAACGCGCGTCGACAGGGTGATACTGATCCTGCCTACGCCATTACCAGCGAGACCATGAAACTGCTAGGTAACGCGGCCTACGGCAAGACATTAACCAATAAAGCGAAGCACGTGGATGTCTCGTTATACGATGGGCGAGGGTACCTCTGACCAAATAAACTCACCCCGCTTTAGGAAAATGACGTTAGTGACGGACGACATATTCGAAGTAGAGAAACTGAAACAGACTATATGTTGGGACCTCCCCGTTCAGATAGGATTTTTCGTCTACCAATACGCTAAATTACGCATGTTAGAATTTTACTACGACTGTTTAGATAAATTTGTAGATAGGTCAGACTTTCAGTTGTGCGAGACGGACACAGACAGCCTTTACTTGGCCCTTAGTTCAGACAACTTAGCGGACGTTGTTAAGCCCGCTTTGCGACAGGAATTTTATAGCTCCTACCACCAGTGGTTCCCCGCCGAAGTATGTCCCGACCATAGACCCGACTTTATAGCTAGCGAGGGTAAAACGCGCGCCCTTTGTCAGAAATGCCGCGAACAAACCTTATTCGACAAGCGGACACCGGGCCTTTTTAAATTAGAGTACGAAGGCAGAGGGATGGTTTCCCTCTGTAGCAAGACATATCACTGTTTTGGCGACTACGACAAAACCACCACCAAAGGACTCAACAAACACCACAACAAAGTAGACAAACACACATTCCTAGACGTCCTCAACACACAACAGGCACAGGGTGGGAAAAATATCGGGTTCCGGGCACACAATTCCTCCATCTACACATACGAACAACACCGCAACGCCCTGTCTTACTTTTACATAAAACGACAAGTACACCCCGACAACGTCACCACCTCACCCCTCAACATTTAAACTGTCTCTTTCAGATACCTACAGGTATATACACATAAAATATTTCTTACGACGTGACGAAAATGTGACGACACCCCTCAAGGTCTGGCCTGTACCCCTGTGATAATGTATAAACAAACTGTGATATACATCTACCTATATATATGTATTATTGTACATTAATATGTGAAAAATATCAATGTTTGATAATGTTAAAAAATACTGTCTTTCATATATAAAATATAATTATTTTTCAATTGTACATATCACTATGTGAAAATATCAATGTTTGATTATGTCACCATATACACCATATAATTATATATTCATTTGCTAACAAATTACTGCATAATGTACATTTTGTAAAAAATTACTGCATAATGTATTACGTTAAAAAATACTATATATTACCATATCTGTTTTGCTATTACAAAAAAAAACACTATTGAATTTAAAATAAAAACTATATTAACCAAAACGCTTTTTTGTTACCTATATATCGTCTAATTGTTTGTCTAAATGTTTGTATAAATGTTGTAAAATATGTATGTCTCAATATATGTCTATATCTAACGTATACATATTGTCTAAATATATATTTTCCTATTATCTAAAAGTCTAAATGTTGTTTGTCTAACACTACCTAATTTGGCTATACTAATAATATATAAAAAAAAACCACCATCTTGCAACATTTTCCTTATATAAACAGCGTCTTCTTGTTATCTCAAGTCCGCCATCTTGCCACATTTTCCTTATATTAACATCGTCTTCTTGTTATATAAAAGTCTAAAAATAACCTCCCCTTGTTAGCTCAAGTCCACCATCTTGCGCCTCCTCTTCTTGTTATCTCCCCCTTGTTAGCTCAAATCCGCCATCTTGTCCCTCCTCTTCTTGTTATATAAAAATACCTTTAAAAATAACCTCCCCTTGTTAGCTCAAGTCCGCCAACTTGCCCCTGCAGCGCTCCTGCAGAATTTTTGCTATATAAAAGTCATGCTCCTGCAGGTGCTCCTGCAGCGCTCCTGCATATTTTTTGGTACGTGTCCATATTATTGTTGATTTGTTCATAATGTAGTTAATATGTTTATTTTGCTGTTGATTTGTAAATTTTGTTGTTGGTTTGTCCATATTGTTGTTGATATGTCCATATTGTTGTTGATTTCTCTATATTGTTTATGACTTGTCCATATCATATTGATGTTGATTTGTCCAAAATGTTGTTCATCTGTCCATATTGTTATTAATCTGTCCATATTGTTGTTAATTTGTCCATATGGGAGCCGCGCTGGTGTAATGGCTACAACGTTGTACTGGCGAACAGGTGTTCATGGTTCAAACCCGGCCGTCGGCGTGTGTAGAAATGTTTACGACCGGAAATTTGACTGAATAATCTGAACGGCTCCTGCACATAAATCCCGTGTGGATGGGAAGGAGCGAAGCTCCTGACCGGGTTGGAGGGAAAGTCCACTGACCCCCCAGCCTCGCAATGACATGTCATTGGGCCGAAAGAGCTGGAAAGCTCGAGTGCCGCTGGTTATAAAAGAAAGAAGAAGAAAGAAAGAATTTGTCCATATAGTTATTGAGTTATTCTTATTGTTGTTGACTTGTCTATATTGTTGTTGATTTGTCCATATTATTGTTGACTTGTATATATTGTTGATGACTTGTCAATATTGTTGTTGATTTGTCCATATTGATGTTGACTTGTCCATATTGTTGTTGATTTGTCCATATTGATGCTGTTAATATTGTTGTTGACCTGTCCATATTGATTTTGACTTGTTGATAACTCTCTCTTTTTCTTCTTGATCGTAACTGTGTATTCTCCTCACGCAAACCAGTGATGGAGGCTCTAAGGGAGCAAAGGTCAACCCAACCAAGGCAGGATTATGCACATATTGAGTGTGAGTGTGAAGTATGAGTTAGGCGAATGGTGGACTGTTCGTGTGTTGACCCGTATAAGGCACTCATTCACTCATTACGTTATGTCACCAATGCAGACCACTGTAGTCGTTTCAATAGTTTAATTGGACGCACACACTTGACAGATTGGGTACAGTTACAGGAACATGAGTCGACATAGACAGCATAATATTGATCAATGGACTACCGTCCTAAATTAGCATTCATGAAGAATAATCTGGTAATGGAACATCTGTAAACACCAAGATTTCCATAGTTTATAAATACAGTCAGTAGACCTTACTGACCGAGCATGTCAATTAAGCAATACTGTTCAAACTTGACTCCTAAACAGGATCTCTTTCTAGCGAAGATTCCTTTAGGTAATTACAGCAAATCTCTGTGAAGATAATGTTAATTTCTTTATAATAGTGATCTCTCAATCATCACCTGATAATAAGGAAGTTTTCCTGTTCTCTGCTAATGATTTACAATAAGTAGAATTCCAAAATCAATCGAATTCCACAATGGCTGCTGATTCCCGGTTGAGCATCACTCACTATACGGGTGTATAGCCAAATCTTCAATCGAAGCTTTGTTCATCAACAATAAATGATTCTACAAGGATCAGCATATTCTGTCCTCATAGTTGCTGCATATAAACATATTTAGTGCTGCAGAGAATATGTCGTCCCGACATATTCATAGGTAAGTTCATGTAAACGTCTGCCCATCTTAAGCCTAGGAATGAACGAAGTCAGCAAAAGTACGTTTTTTTACCTGGACATAAGAAATACACTAGCAAGCACAAAAACGCTCTCCCGGCGTTATAGAATCACAACTGGGGAACTCATGGACTAAACGATCCTGGAAGAAACTATCTTCGTCCCCAGAATAACTTAAAGAGATCACAAACTCTTGGGCATCTCTCCGACATGACTTCCTGCCCTAGGCCTAGACAACCGAAAAACCCACTCACCTCTTTTCATCCGCCGAAAACACCTGACCCCCTTCAGTACAGTACAAGAACAAATAGTTCCACTTAAACATACTAAGATATCAAGATATAAGACATACTCGTCCTACATAGACAAGCACTACACATAGATTCGGACCATAGACATTCTGAAGCAAGAACAATCTATTCCTAACCAAACACAGAATAGATTCAAGTAAGTCTAAATTCCTCCGCCGAGTTCTATTTTTAAGAACGCTACAAAGAGCGATAACTCACAGAATGACTACTAATTGCCCAATCTGAGTTTCGTCCCTCAAGACCAAAACATGCATTCACAGATGAATATATCTTCATCAGACAATTAAAACATTTTACATGGTATGCGTAATCCGTGCGCCAAAAAATATGTGCGCAACACTTGTCCATATTGTTGATGACCTGCCCATATTGTTGTTGACTTGTCTATATTGTTGTTGACATGTCCATATTGATGTTGACTTGTCCATATTGATGTTGACTTGTCCATATTGATGTTGACTTGTTGTTACCGCTATTGTTTTGGGGTGTGAGTGTGATGTCTCTCTTGGTAAGTTTATTGGCCTGTCGGGCGTACTGTTGGTGGCCGATGAATTGTTTGGTTTACGCGAATGTTGGTGGGTCGTGGGTCGTTTCTTTTGGTTTTTAGTTAAAGGTGACGAGATGAACACAACTATAACGATGGGTCATAAGACTGACCAACTTGTAAGTAATGTAAGCTGGTCCCATGTAGAACATCAATCACGGCACGATTTATTAAACAGAAGGACATCGACATCATATGCAGGTACAATAGATCATCAAAAGGATTTCATGGCAGAAACGAATATGTAGTTACTACATTCATAGTTGACAGGCATTCTTCATCAAATGGTCATGGTAGGAGAATGTTCAACAATACAAGTTATCAATATTGAACTTGACCGATCTCACTAACCGTCACCATCTCAAGGACGACGGAAGCTCTGCGGTAATATGTCCATATAAGCTTAATTTCCATTACAAGAGTTGTGTAATAATTTGGAGAACTTCCATAAAGATAATGCGTTATGATCCGATAAACTTTCCAGCAGGAATTTGTGCGCACTAGCGACACGCCATAGCTAGACGTGCCGAAGCTCTGCCAAATACTTGCAAAGGATAAACTGAGTATCTACAGGATACTTGAAGGAGCCAGTTCTGGCTAATATATATATATGCTCCACTTAGAGAGATATCATAATATAATACAACGTGTCTTCCCACGACTTGGGGCCAAGACAAATAACAATATTCGTCTAAGATGTCTGTCCATACCAAGGGACCTTCAGATCTGCCTCAAGCATCATTGCTGGATGGCAACAGATCGACGCAACAAACCACGACATCCCATTCAAATATCGTGCACGGCGGCACGCAAATAATAAGACATACAATAAACTTAGATGTGCTCACATGTGCGTCTATAAAATACTAGGCTCACATGTGATAATCTCAAACACTTAACTCCCACGCGAAAAGAACTTAACACTTGTGCATATTGTTGTTGATTTGTCCATATTCCTGTTGATTTGTCCTTATCATATTCTTGTTAATTTGTCAATATTGTTGATGACGTCCATATTGTTGTTGATTTGTCCATATTGGTTTTGATTTGTCCATATTGTAGTTGACTTGTCCATATTGATGTTGATGTGTGCATATTGTTGTTGATGTGTGCATATTGTTGTTGATGTGTGCATATTGTTGTTGATGTGTGCATATTGTTGTTGATGTGTGCATATTGTTGTTGATGTGTGCAAATTGTTGTTGATTTGGCTAAATTGTTGTTGACTTGTACATATTGATGTTAATGTGTGCATATTGTTGTTTTTTTGCCTATATTGTTTGGTATTTGTCCATATTATTGTTGATTTCTCCATATTGTTGTTTATTTGCCCATATTTTTGTTGTTTTGTCGATATTGTTGTTATTTTGTCCGTACAGTTGTTTACTTGTATATTATGTTTTTAATTTGTTTATATTGTTGTTTACTTATCCCTATTGTTGTTAATTTGCCCATATTTTTGTTGATTTGTCCATATTGTTGTTAATTTGTCCATAATGTTGTTGATTTGTTCTACTGTTGTTGATTTGTCCATATTGTTGTTAATGTGTCCGTATTGTTGTTAATGTTTCCATATTGCTGTTAATTTGTCCATATTACTGTTATTTGTCCATATTGTTGTTGATTTGTCCATATTGTTGTTAATTTGTCCATATTATAATGTTATTGATTTGTGCATATCATAATGTTGTTGATTTGCCAATGATGTTGTTAATTTGTCCATATTGTTGTTGATTTGACAATATTATAATGGTGTAGATTTGTCCAAAATGTTGTTAATTTATCCATATTGTTGTTGATTTGTCCATATTGTTGTTGACTTGTCCATATTGTTGTTGACTTATCCATATTGCTGTTGACTTGTCCATATTGTTGTTGACTTGTCCATATTGTTGTGGATTTGTCCATATTGTTGTTGATTAGTCCATATTTTTGTTGGTTAGTCCATATTGTTTTTATTGTCTCCGTACAGTTGTTGACTTGTCCATTATGTTATCAATTTGTCCATATTGTTGTTGACTTGTCCATTTGTTGTTAATTTTTTCCATAATGTTGTCGATTTTTCTATATTGTTATTGATTTGTCCATATTGTTGTTAATTTACCCATATTATAATGTTATTGATTTGTCCATATCAAAATGTTGTTGATTTATCCATAATGTTGTTAATTTGTCCATATTGTTGTTGATTTGTCCATATTATAATGTTGTTGATTTGTCCATATTGTTGTTAATTTGTCCATATTGTTTTTAATTTGTTCATATTGTTGTTGATTTGTCCATATTATTGTTATGTGTCATATTGTTGTTGATTTGTCCATATTGTTCAAGATTTGTCCATATTATAATGTTGTTGATTTGTCCATAATGTTGTTAATTTGTCGATATTGTTGTTTTTTATTTATCCATATTGTTGTTGACTTGTCCATATTGTTGTTGATTTGTTTATATTCTTGTTGATTTGTCCATATTGTTGTTGATTAGTCCATATTTTTGTTGATTAGTCCATATTGTTTTATTTTCTCCGTACAGTTGTTGACTTGTCCATTATGTTATTAATTTGTCCATATTGTTGTTGACTTGTCCATTTGTTGTTAATTTTTCCATAATGTTGTTGATTTGTCTATATTGTTGTTGATTTGTCCATATTTTTGTTAATTTTCCATATCCTAATGTTGTTGATTTGTCCATAATGTTGTTAATTTGTCCATATTGTTGTTGATTTGTCCATATTATAATGTTGTTGATTTGTCCATAATGTTCTTAATTTGTCCATATTGTTGTTGATTTGTATATATTGTTGTTGACTTGTCCATATTTTTGTTGACTTGTACATATTGTTGTTAATTTGTCATATTGTTGTTGATTTTTCTTTATCATAATGTTGTTGTTTTGTCTATATTGTTGTTGATTTGTCCATATCGTAGATGACTTGTCAATATTGCTGTTGACTTCTCCATATTGTTATTGACATGTCCATATTGTTGTCTATTTGTCCATATTGTTGTTAATTTGTCCATATCGTTGTTAATTTGTCCATAATGTTGTTGATTTGTCTGTATTGTTGTTGACTTGTCGATATTGTTGTTGACTTGTCCATAATGTTGTTGATATGTCCATAATGTTGTTGATTTATCTATATGGTTGTTGATTTGTCCATATTGTTGTTGATTTGTCCATATTGTTGATGATTTGTCCATATTGTTGTTGAGATTTTAATGACTAGAAGTGTCTACATGATGGGGTTTTCGGATCAATGCTCAACATTCCTTATTCGCTGTCTACGAATTGCCGGCAGGTTAAAATTTTACGTTTTATTGCGTCCCTCTCGTGGCCAGGAAACACCACCAAAAAAATAAATAAATAAATAAATAAAATAAACACTGAGAAGAGATCTGGTGGCAGATATGAATGGGGTAAAGAAGGCATAGATGGCATAGAGCAGTAGGACTTGGCGTCTTCTTGCTGAACCTCTGCTTAACCGAGAAGCTAACAGGCATTAATAATAATAACGTTGATGTTATACTACCGACTTGAACAGTCTGCCGCAGCTGTTTTCCTTGTGGTAGTTTATTAAAATTGTCCAGAGAAAACGTTGTCTCAAATTATGAGAAACAACCTTGCGAATACAATACATTTGTTTCATTAGTGTGTTATGTCCCTTACATGATGTCTCGCGTTCCAGCCAAGTTGCTATGAAAGTAATTTGTGGGACTTACTAGCGTTGCTCCCAGCTTCGAATTTGTTACAATACACGGAAATCATAATAACTACATAATTAGCAATACACACTGCTGTAGCTAATCCGGTAATCAAAATTATTAAAGAATTGCGAGAACTCATAGCGAGTGTCAAATGTCTTGAGAAAGCGATACTAATATCCTGAATCAATCTTTAGTTTTTTATTTACAGCATTAGATTGTCCAGTGACAGAATGGTTAGAAGGCTTGACTCTAGACGCAAAGTTGCTGGGTTCGAAGCCTGGTAACGTCACCCTCTAGTTTACCCAGTTGTAATAGTACCTGGCTCTGCTTTTGAGTTAACGAAGGCAAGGCAGCGAGGAATGGAACTTCCACCTCATAAAGCTGATTATTATTATAGTAAGTCTATAGTACTTCACTCCCTGTGACAGAATCGTCCACGGCACTTACTTTACCTTTTATCTTTGATATGACAATTGAGGAACTCATTGGGCTGGAAGAAGTCATCAACTAGTGCTACATGACAGTCTTTCTTCAGAAGCACCCGAACAATAAACATTAGGTAAAGGCCCCTGAAAGTTCGGGAACAAGGGGTGGAGACGGAAAGAAGGACAAGAAATACGTGGAAATTGCTAGACAAATGCTTCAGAAAGTGCATTCTTTGGAAAAGTCTTTTTTTGACAGCCTGTTTTCTAGTATGTTGACTGGAGTCGATGGACTCGAATTTGAGTCGGACTTAAGCTACAACAACGAGTTGTTAGGAGACTTGATATTTTTCTTTTTCATTAGCGACTCGACTCTGAAATTGTTAAATTCAGCAAATCAACATATGAGAATTTTTAAAACAAACAAATGTAACTATCAGCTCTCTCCGGGAGCCGCGCTGGTGTAGTGGTTACCAAACTGCGCTGGCGACCGTGTGACCCAGGATCAAACCCGGGCGAGGACATTTGAAGATTTTTCGTCCACCAGGTTTTGGATTGGATTAACTCGAGCCCTGGCGAGAAATTTGAAGAAGTGTCGTCGACCAGGGACTGGCAGTAGTAGAGAATGGCGGAAACAGGTATGATTCTGCAGGAGCGCTGCAGGAGCACCTGCAGGAGCATGACTTTTATATAGCAAAAATTCTGCAGGAGCGCTGCAGGGGCAAGATGGCGGACTTGAGCTAACAAGGGGAGGTTATTTTTAAAGGTATTTTTATATAACAAGAAGAGGAGGGACAAGATGGCGGATTTGAGCTAACAAGGGGGAGATAACAAGAAGAGGAGGCGCAAGATGGTGGACTTGAGCTAACAAGGGGAGGTTATTTTTAGACTTTTATATAACAAGAAGACGATGTTAATATAAGGAAAATGTGGCAAGATCGCGGACTTGAGATAACAAGAAGACGCTGTTTATATAAGGAAAATGTTGCAAGATGGTGGTTTTTTTTATATATTATTAGTATAGCCAAATTAGGTAGTGTTAGACAAACAACATTTAGACTTTTAGATAATAGGAAAATATATATTTAGACAATATGTATACGTTAGATATAGACATATATTGAGACATACATATTTTACAACATTTATACAAACATTTAGACAAACAATTAGACGATATATAGGTAACAAAAAAGCGTTTTAGTTAATATAGTTTTTATTTTTTCAAATACTAAAGGACAACTCTCAGTCGCTTGGTAGGTTTCTTCTTCTTCTGTGGTGGATTAGGGACATCGGGTAGGTCTGTGGTAGGAAACCAACTCGGTTCTGGGGATACTGGACAGCTAGACTTCATGATTTCGTCAAACAGGTTAGTGGAAGGCTTCTTCGAGGGTAGGACATCGGCCAGGTCTGTGGTAGGAAACCAACTCGGTTCTATTGGTTGGTAACAGCTGGAATTGATGTACTGGTCAAACGTGGTAGTGTTAGTAGGATAGGTATCCGTGCTTGGTGGCTGTAATCGGTCAAATTCGGCGAGGATTTCGCTCTGTAATGTCAAGAAATGTTCAAACTCGGGTCGAGTTAACGTAATGCCGTGTTTGGTAGGAAATTTGAGGTAGGATTCACCAAAATATCTTCGCACGTGTAGTAAAGGTTGGCCTCGGTAAACACTTACAGACGCAGCCTTCAGACCACTAGCCAAAGGTTTAAGCATTTCATCACTTCTCTTGATGTAGACCCAGTTGGTGGGAGCAGTCATTTCAACGAGATGTATCTAGTGTGTTAATAAAGTGTCTTCCAAGTGTTTATATCGTATAATCTGGGTTTTTTAAGCGTGCCCTAGCTAGGATTTGATTCGTCGAACATCGAGCGTGTGTTAGGCAGGACGTGATTCGTCGATGTATTGCGTGGGAACAACTACACATGGTTGTATTGTCGTGAGGGAAAAAATACACCTGTCTATTGATTTCGTCTCTTGTTTATCAAAGTGGGGTTGAGTTTCACTAGCCAGGGTCTGACTAAGCGCGTAATTAATCGATCGTTGGCGTGTTGTCTAGCCGAAAATGGTAGTAGGACCCGCTGCATAGTACCACCTCGTGTTTTGATCAAGATGAAATAAATGGCGTAGAGCCCACAAACGTTGGTGACTACATCTTGTAAATGTCTGGCGTTGTAGTTAACAGGTCGAGTAGAGTTTCTGGCTATAAAATTAATCAGGTCCGAGTGTGTAGGTGGTAGGCCAAAAGAATCAAAATATTCAAAAGTACCAAGTCCGTTATAATACAGGGCGACCCAGTGGTCACCGGGGCGATAGCTAGGATCAGTGTTGATGACGAAAGCAGCCGTCTTGGTCGGATCGATGCGTAGAGGTAATTGGTCACGAGCTAACACTTTAACGAGCCCAGTTCGTTTAACAAATATGTCCGACAGGAGGATGGTGCGTATCTCGTTTGTGTTCATTGTCTAAGTGGTGTAGTCTGTCAAAACTTGGCGCGATTTCGAGATCTCCAAGATCGAGTCTTGCTCGGCGTAGACGAGAACCTGTAATGGTTCGGGTGTGACCTCGGCGAATTTAAGTTCTACTGAGACTGGGCCCGACTTGGCCATCTCAAACTGGTCACCGTCTAGTAGACTGGGGGTGAGGTCAAAGGCGTATAAGGCGTAACCGTGCTTAAAATGTCTATACTCGAGGTCGTTGCCGGCGTCTTTACCAACCAGTCCCATAGCTAGATTCGTCGCGAAGTAGGCTCTCACGTACTGGTTGTGTTCATAATCCATGGACAAAGGCTTGCCACTGATGGTTCTGCCGTCCGCGCTGACGTTCAAATATATCAGACCAAAGGTAGCGAAATTGAACGGATTAGCCGTGTACGACCCGTTAAAAGCGGACGAAGTGACTAGTCCAATCACGATCCGTGTAGGTGTTTGACTGAGAAACAGATTATCCTGCATGTGCGATAGCATACCTCTAGGGATAGAGAAAGTTTTTAGTACAACTCGTTTCAAGGGGTACTTGGCATTACCTCGCACCAAGGCTTTCTCGTGGGCTAGCGAGACGGCGGGATTTAATTTAGCTTTCCGGACAACCAAGGCCGCATAAGTTATAATAGATTTATATCCAGCGGTGGGGTCGTGTCCCAGCACGTTGAAGGCATCTTTAGACGGAGTGAGTTTTACTTTAACTGTCACACCATTTAACAGGTAACGATCTTGAGCAAAGATATCTGAATGTAAACGACCCATCATATCAATCTCCTGAGAACCAGCCGCTATATGTCGACGCAGTCTTAACCCATTGTTATTGTCACCAATTGTGTCCGTAATAAAATTTGGGTGTCTTTGTAAAACAGAGCCGATGTCAGATGACCTCGTTTGGGTTCCTCCCCGTAATTCAACGTGGCTTCGATGTAAGCTCTATAAGGGTAGGTGTTCTCGCTGGGTGTAATCAGCGTATCGTTCAGTGAAACGTCGACTTGGGAGAATAAACTGTGCAGGTAATAGTTGATCGGGGCCACCTCTGCGTCAACGGGTAATGCGCCGCCATTAGCTAACGTAACTTTGGCGCGCACGTGTAGAAAAGTATTGAACAAATCTAGATATTCCTCACCGTTTCCCGAAATTACAAATTCCACCGGGGCTCCGGGGGCTAAGGCGGCCAACGGATGTATCTCCACAAATTGTCCCTCTTCTACGGCTGTCTGCGTTGGTGGTACGCTAAACAAATCTAGACCACTGTGAAGACATTCGCACGAGCTGGGTGAATAAGCGCCATCATTCAAATATATCAGAGTACCTTCGCTTCTTCTGGTGAGAATGAGAAGGTCGAGCTCGGTTACTGCGTTTTATGCGTTTCGGCTCGCCAGGTGGGGCAGCTCTCGTTTTTCTTTTTCTTCTTCTAAGTCCGCTACCCGATTGGTTAGTGGTGAGGTGTTCAACCGCTCCCTGTAATAAACGTTGACCAGATTCTTTCGCTCGTTCACGAAATGCCTCGCCAACATTTCTGCCGGCTAACGCATCGCTCGCGACCTGTAGACCGGTCCCAAGTCCTTCTCTGAGTAAAGCTTTGCCTCCAGTTTTTAACCACGGGAGAACCATACGACCGAGCCCGCCGAAAAAACTACCCAAACCATGTCCTCTTTGACTTCTGCCTCCGATAAACACTGGCATCCCATGGCCAGCTTGGTTGCAGTAAAACTCCTCATACATCTTGGGGTTTCGTCGGATGGGTACGTGTCTGACCATTATGTTTCTAGTCAAAATCAAACCGTCTGTGAGTTCGGAAGTGTAGTGTCAACACCGAAGCTCCGCTAGTGAATGGGATAGTCTTACCCTGATCGTTAGTTAAAAGGATTTCCACCGCGTCAAACGAAAAAACGGCTCAGGGGTACGTAGTGGGGTTTGTCGTAAATCCTGAAAACAGAAGCGGTAGTCCTATCCAAAATAGGCACAATCCGTAACAAAGGGACAGAGGCATCTCCAACCGGTCTCGCCGCTACGAGATCGCAGTACACGTATACATTTTTCATGTCGCTATCCATTTGCACTTCAGTCTCACCTCGTAGTATTGGGTCAATGTCTGTGGCGAGTGAGGCAGGAAAACCTAACATGTGTTTCAACGTCTCGCTAATTCTAACTTCAACCTCCGGATCATACAGATTCAAGGTGGCCTTATTATTGTTAAAATGGAATCTAACTCGGGCTTTTTCATCCACATCCGTGGCTAAAAGCAAACGATTCAACTCGTCGATCAGCGTGTCGGGTGATGTGTATAGACCAGCTGGTAACGTGAGTAGTATAGACTCATCTTCTTTGTTGGGAAAATAATGTACCCATACATCACCCTCTAGCACGTTAAAATAACTTTTGGGAAATTGAATCTCAACCAAACCAACCTCGTAACGCGAACTCAAGTCTATAGTCTGTGGTAATTTGACGAAAAAGTGACCGGCGTTATTGTTTGGGTATATTTTCATCGAGGCATTGCTGGGTAAAGTCACGTAAAAACTCATCCTATCTTGGGGTTAGGTAACATGTAACCCAGACAACTGCTCATTAAAGCGATCCAAAACTTGCCGTCTGGTCCCTCTGCGTTGCTCCGACTCAGATTGAATAATGAGACACCGATGACGACATATATAACGATCATCTGACAGAGGAAAACGATCTCTAGTCGCGGGACTAGTTTCCCAAAAAAAGGCCAGAACGAGGTTCTCGCGGTCTTGGGAGGGGGTGGCCTCAAAACTGGGGTGCTCACGTCTTCTTCAATATCCATCAGTCTCGATATCTCGCTAGCTGTTTGGACGAAATCCAGCTGTTGAATGACGAGTTATAACCGAACCATGTGACTAAATATTCTTTTACACCCCTGCCATCGCGGCGTTCCTCCAAAATGGACTCGATTCGATAAACTATCTTGTCGCCGACTCGTTGCAGCTCTTCTTGGTAAAAAGAACCTTTCAATTCCTCACCCGAATCATCTTTAAGGACGTACGTAACCGGTCTTGTTTGGTTTAGTCGGCTGATCGTAAACAACTCTTCTGTCCACGCCGGCGTATAACCCTTTTTAAAATTTTGTCTGGCTTGGGCGATCCGCACGCGATCACCAGGTTTAAAATAGACTTTTCTACCGACGACATCAGGGGTCGAATACAAAGTACGCCACACTTCTTCTTGATTGTTCGGGGTAACTTCCACCGGCGTCATCTTAATACTCCGATGATACGAGTTGTTGTAGTTGTGGACCAGTTGTTGTATCACGTCGACGTAGCGAAGACTATTGGTTTTGGTAAAGTAACGCCACGTTTTTTCTTTGAGGGTTCGATTAAACCGTTCGACGATAGCTGCTTTGGTGTCTTCATTCTCCGTAGTGAAGAAATGGACCTTTTCGTTTTTAAGAAACTTTAAGAATGTTTTGTTGACAAACTCACTGCCTTTGTCTGTTTGAAAATTTATCGGTTTGCGACTGTTAAAAATTGTCTTTACCGCTGCTACTAACGCTGTCCCAGTCTTGTTTTTCAACGGAACAGCCCAAGCGAATTTACTAAACACATCAATACACGTTACTAGATAGGAATACCCATCGTTGAATCTTTTTAAACCACGCAAGTCAATTAAATCAGCCTGGAACTGTTGATCGATACCACCTGCAATGGTCGTACGTCGTTTAAATTTTCTGCGCACCGGTTTGTGTAGGGTGTAGGTGTCTTGATGGCCTAACCACTCTTCAATTTTCTTACGACTAAGTTTGGTGCTACGTTGTAAGGGGGCGACTCCGCCATAAGATCCAGGTCGTTTTGGGTCGTAGTAATGTCGTTTTAAAATCACTTCTTTGGCCATGCTTCCCACTTTGGCGCCTTTTTCCTTCTTCTGAGCGAATACGACGATGTTTCTCGCACTTTACTAGCCACCTTTTTTCGATTAGTGGGTGTGACGGGTGGCGACTGAGGCGTTTTTGCCCACGATCTCCTCTTTAAGTACAGTGGGTTGTTCGCTGGTTTGTGGTGGTTGTTTAATATCCACGAGACCTAGAGGTACGTGGCTGTACTGTTCTAGTCGAGTCAAATAACGCTGTAATGTTTGTTGATAAAGTCTAGCCTTGTCACCGATTGGTAAATCTTGTCGATCCAAGACTAGTTGCATTTGAGTGTCCAATTCTCCCAAGTTATCTCTTAGAGCATCGGGTGGTCTATAAGGTTTTTCTAACAAACGAGGATCCATCAAAATCATTTTCTTAGCCATTTTACAAAAAACCTCTTAGTACAGCTAGTAAAGGTTTTAACAACACACTTAAGAAACCTCCAGTTTGTAAAAATTGTTTTCGTCTTTTGAGCGATAATGTCCTCTTGGTAAGGGATCGCAGGATGTTTTTGTAACGACGCATACGTCTCTTCTGATTGAGAGTTAGTGTAACGTTACCTTTTAATACGTTGTGACAACATTCACAGAGTGTTCCTACCAGCTCGGGTGATGCTGTTTTCATAACAGCCTTGATGACTGGTGGTTTGGCTGTACCTAGAAAATTTAACATATCAGCATGTTTTTTTACTTTTTCTCCCATTTCGTTACTTGGGTACGTAAACAATATGTTGCTCCTCTGGGAAGATTCTTGAACGAAGCCTTAGATTATCTGGTGTGTCTTGTCGGAGGTCAATTAACAAATACCCGTGTGCAACTGAGGTTGCGTCCTTAAAGCTATCCTGGACATATCCAGTTTGACCTGGGTACATCTGTTTAGCTAGATTAACAATCTGAGATCCATCGCGTGGATTTTTGAAAAGCACAATGTAATGAGAATTCAAACTAATGGTTCTGTGTTCTTTGTTCTTGCCAAATAAATTTTGCACGAGATAAAAGACGCTTATATTTTTATGATGAGACTTTTTTGTAAATAAACTAGTTACACGTTCGTCTGTTTCGTTCATGAGGTCATCGATAATCACCAACCGTCTCTTATCACCTGTCCACTGCTCAATATCGGGTAGTCCTTCAATAAACTGAACACCAGTCAGTGACTTGTATAGAGGTTGCCATTCGGAGTAACACCAAATAATCTCATCGGGTACGACTGTGACCATATCTTTGATATGTGTTAGGAAACGTTGGACAAAAACAGTCTTTCCAGAGCCAGTCGGCCCTGAGATTAAACAGGTAAAAGGATGTACAAACCTTGGGTCCATTGATAAGAATGATAACTTTCACTTACAACCAGTTATTTTATATCAAAAGACACAAACATTGTGAGAATAAAAACATGAGAATCAAACATTGTGGGAATCACTGTTCAAGAATTTGAGAATCCCTGATCTACAAGGTGGGAAGTGTAAAACATTGTGAGAACCTTTGGAGTAACGTGAGAATCAAACATTGTGAGAACCTTTGGAGTAACGTGAGAATCAAACATTGTAAGAACCTTTGGAGTAACGTGAGAATCAAACATTGTAAGAACCTCTGATACCAACATGTATTGAGAATCAAGAATTTGAGAATCACTGTGTAACAAAATGTAAGAACCTCTGATACCAACATGTATTGAGAATAAAAAAACGTAAGAATCCCTGATCAAGAATACGACAACATACACTTTTAAACAAATTCGTGTGTTAAAAGTTAGCATAAATATCTCTTTTTTGTTTTGTTTTTCTATCTCTCTCTCCTTTAATGTTTTAGTCTAAAAATGTCTCTCTCTCTGTCTCTCTCTTTCTCTCTCTGTCTCTCTCTCTCTGTCTCTCTCTCTCTATCTCTCTCTATCGCTCTCTCTCCCTCTCTCTCTCTGTCTCTCTCTCTATCTTTCTCTCTCTCTCTCTCTCTCTCTCTCTCTCTCTCTCACTTTATTGTTTATTTCAAAATACTCTATTTATTTTTTGTAAACCGTTTTAAAATTTGTCTGTCTTTTTCTCTCTCTGTCTCTTTTAATATATGTTTTAGATAAGAAGAAATGTGTCTCAATTTATTTCAAAATACTCTATTTTTTATAAACATTCGTAACATTCTGTTCCCTTCCGTCAACCAGACATCTGCGTGTATTGCAAATACAGGTCGCTAATTTTATCTTGGTACGTGTCACAAATGTTTGCTTATGGTATAACTCGAGTCAAGTTATAAAACAGCTGTGTCTGTGTAAACAATTCCTAGGGGTTTTTTGATATGATCAATACTCGTCCAGGCCCAAACGAACGACGAATGAGCAACAGTGCTGTTTGTTTAGGTATCTTATTACCAGGTGAAACAGGCTGTTTCAGAACACCTGCACAGTAATTAAACATTGGTGAGTGTTCGGTACGTGACAATTACACTCTACAGTGGACGTAAACCGTTGTGTAAACAGTAAGGTCGTTCAACTCTGAAACAAGCACACTTTTTTGGGATATAATGGAACGCATTGTCTCAGACATATCATTAATTTATGAGAAACTGAAGCGGACACATCTCTGAAAGAAAGAACCAATTGTTTTGTCATAGTACGTATTCGTTTGCTAAATATTTTACACGTTATATAAGGAAAAAGACATGTACCCGTTTTATTTCTTTTTTCTTTGTTAAATTTATTTGTTAGTTAACAAAACAAAAAAGACAACTAATTTTCGTTAGGATGTATATCTTTGAAGAAAAAATATCTGTTTTTCGTGTGTGTTAGATGTAAGAAATAATTAATAAAATTATAAAAAGTTGTTTGTTTGTATTCGGTACTCTGTGTTAGGATGTTAAAAATTTTTTCTATTTAGATGTTAAATTATTTCTATTTAGAGAATATAAGTTTTAGTTGTTGATGTGCGTATTCGTTAAGTATGTTCTGTGTTAGGGACACCATAAATATTTCTATTTAAACTTATCCGTGTTTCTCCCCACCTGTTGTTAGACAACTTGGTCATTTATGTGAGATTACTCAACCTGGATTTCAACAGGTGGTGCAATACTACAAACTAAACTCGAGCGTGATGAATATTTTTTTTCCACATAATAAAGAAATAAAATAAAGAATACCATATTTTTTAACAGTACTGAACTACACAAGATCTTGTTATAACACAAATTTTAAACGATAGGGCATCACTTGTATCGTGAGCGCGTGGTTTTAAATCGATATCTTTGCCACAGCGCGCGCGCGGGGTAATTTCTTTCACATAGAATAAGAAATAACACTGTGTTTATTCTCTCTCTCTCTCTCCTCTCTCTTCTCTCTCTCTCTCTTCTCTCTGTCTCTCTTTTTCTCTGTCTCTCTTTTTCTCTCTTCTCTCTGTCTCTCTGTCTCACTCTCTCTCTCTATTTAACTGATTGTTACATATATGTATTTTATTCTCTTTCTCATTGTCTCACTCTCTCGCTCTTTCTTTCTTTCTTTTCTTTTTTCTTTCTTTCTTTTTTCTTTGTTTCTTTTTTTCTTTCTTTCTTTCTTTCTTTCTTTCTTTCTTTCTTTCTTTTTTCTTTGTTTCTTTTTTTCTTTCTTTCTTTCTTTCTTTCTTTCTTTCTTTCTTTCTTTCTTTTTTTTTCTTTCTTTCTATCTTTCTCTGTCTTTCTCTTTCTTTCTCTCTTTCTTTGTATTTAATTTTATGTGTGAGTAATGTGTTTTCGTTTCTATTTCACAGAAATGTCAGCAATTCAAGACTACACTTGTGGCCAATGCAGCAAATCTTTTACTCGTCAAAGCAACCTAACGAGACATATGCGGACAGTACATGCTGCACCGACACACCCCTGTCGTGTGTGTCCTCAAATATTCACAAGTCGTGATGCACTCCAACAACATATTGAGGTCTTTCATGGCCCAGCGGCCCCGAGATCCTCCACAGCGGAAGCCATTGCACCGGGGGCCGCTATAAACGTCCCACTGGGGACCACCACTGCACCGGCGGGCGCTATAGACAACTCAGTGGGGACCACCACTGCAACGGCGGGCGCTATAGACAAGCCAGTGGGGAACACCACTGCAACGGCGTCCGCTACAAACCCCTCAGCGGGGGCCACCACTGCACCAGGGCACAGTCTCACGTGTCCCCGCTGCAACAAAACATTTACCCGCCTTGACAATTTAACACAGCACATAAGAACAGTCCACTCAATGCCTGGTTTTAGCTGTGACATTTGTGGGAAAGATTTTACCCGACGCAGCAGTTTACGGGCCCACATAAAACAACAACACCTCACCCCTAACCAGCTTTCGACCTCATATCCCACAGCACCAACATCAGGTGCCCCAGCAGGCGCCGAATCATCAACCCACCAACCAGCATCATCATCGGGGCACCAACAGACACTAACATCAGGTGCCACCACAGACTTATCATCAGCCTCAACGCACCAAGAGAAATCACCAACAGGGACCACCACACCATCAACGAGCACAAAGACATCACCTGCTGCAGCAGGCACCACACCAGCAACGAGCACAACAACAACTTCAAGCCCCATCCCATCCCACCCACCAAAAACAGGCCAGACCAAGAAACGCCCCATGACCAGCACCCAAACCCATATAAAAAAACCCCGCTTGTCGTCAGAAGAAGACTCTTTAGAAGACTTACAGGCTGACATACGACAAGTCTACATTGACAACTGGCAAGCTATTAAAACACACTCCAATAAACATAAATATTTATCCACATTCACTTTTTTCAACAGACCAACAGAAAATATGGACTGGGAAAGTCTCTTGCTCCCTGTATTTACACAACAGACAAAAAGATTCAAAATAAACTACAGTTTTCACATTATCCTGAGACACAGAGAAACAAATGACCTTCGCTTCTTTCACGCTTCCTCGAATAACACAGTCGTCTTAGATCAGCCACACTTAGTCAACAACATCACAGATTTCAAAGCTTTTCTCTCACAGTTACACGATAGCGATATTGTCGCACGCAAGCACAGTTAAATAGACCAAACACAAAATACTTTGTCGAAGCCATCCCAGCGACATCGTTCTATCTGTACCATATCCAAGACTTTCCCATCGGCTGCTGCATACAAGACATTCCCTCTTTCATCACGAACAATCACCACATCCATACACTACAACACGACTCAAGCTCCAAACCATACAGTGATAACTTTTGCTTTTTTAGATGTCTAGCCGTTTTTAGGGGTGGTGCCGTTAAGAACGTTAGAATAAGCACGCGCCGGCTAGTCGAACAGTGGCAAACACAGCAGGGACTTAGGTCCCTCGTCGATTTCCCCGGGGTTAGTTTAAACGATATGCCCCAATTAGAAAAATGTTTTAACGTAAATATTGACGTTTTTGAATTTGACGATGAGGAAAACCTGACCCCCAAACTTAGAGGTAGTGACACTTTTACAGATACGTTGCGTCTGTTAATGTTTAAGAACCACTTCATGTACATAGCAGATATTGATAGGGCCAGTAACTCTTTTTCGTGTCCCGATTGCGGTAAGTTGTGGCAGGAGTATTACCGACTGGTGCGCCATGAAAAGCGCTGTACCGGCTCTAAGCGAAGAGAAACATTTAGAGGTGGTGTGTATAATCCTCCAGAGACCATTTGGGACTTAATCAAGGAGGAGGGGATAGACGTCGACACAAAATTCGTCTTCCCTTATCGCGCCACATTTGACTATGAGTGTTTTTTTTTAGAACACTCTAGAGTCAAGTGGTAATGCCACTACCTACACAGCCAAACACGTCCCCCTGTCGTGTTCGGTGGCTTCTAACGTCCCCGGTTTTGAAGCCCCCGTGTGTTTTATCACAACGGGTGATCCACAGGAGTTGGTCAATAGGATGGCTGACCATCTGCTCAAAATTGCCGCGGCCTCTTATGAGATTCTGCGTGCGTATTTTGACGACGTTTGCACACAACTCAAGGCTTTAGAGACGATCGGTAATTCAGACGGGCTCCTTGCTAGATTAGAGGGTTATTTGGGGCAGCTACCCGTATTAGGTTTCAATTCGGGCAAGTACGACGTGAACGTAATCAAACCGTATCTCATCCGATATTTCATGGGGGAAGACTTCCAATTTTTAGTCAAGCGAAATAATAATTTTATGTGTATTGCCACTAGCGACTTAAAGTTTTTAGATATAGTCAATTACCTAGCCCCCGGTTTTAGCTATAGCAAATATCTCGCGGCGTACAATGTTAAAGAAACCAAAGGGTATTTTTGTTACGAGTACATAACAGATTTAGCAAAGTTAGATGAAACCGCGTTACCACCCCACTCGGCATTTTTTTTCCAAACTTAAAAACACTAACATTTCCACCGACGAGTACGCCGAGTGCCAGAAGGTGTGGGTCGAGAACCACATGACCACGTTACGCGACTTTCTGACGTGGTACAACAATAAAGACGTGGTCCCCTTCCTGGCAGCGTTAGACCGATAAGTTGGTTTTTACGCGCGCCTAGGTGTAGACATGTTTAAAGATCCTATCTCCCTGACCGGTGTCACGTTAAAGTACCTTCTTGAAACCCTCCCGCCCAACGTCATGTTTTCTTTATGCTCGAAGCAGGAGGTAGATTTGCATAACATCTTGCGCCAAAACATCGTCGGGGGACCCTCAATTATTTTTCACAGGTTCCACGAGCAAGGCAAAACCCGCATTAGAGGTGGCAAAACGGTTCAAGCCATTAAAGGTTTTGATGCCAACGCCCTTTATTTGTGGGCGATAATGCAGAAAATGCCCACTGACTTTCCGGTTAGACGGTCCAAGGATGATGGTTTCAAGCACCACAAACTCCACAAATATACCGTGCAGTGCCGCGACTATTTGGCTTGGGTCTCCCACCAAAAAAAAGTGACCTTAAAAACCCAGTTTAACGGACGTGAGAAGGCGTTGGGTGATGTATGCGTTAGGGTAGACGGTTGGGACAAATACTCTCAGACCGCCTACCAGTTCCATGGGTGCCTATTCCACGGCCACCCTAACTGCCCACTAACCACCGGTCGTGACGTTAACCCAGTCAACAACAAACCATTGGCTGAGTTGTACGCAGATACGGTGGAAACAAGTTCTTATTTACGGGGCCATTGCAACGTCAAATTGGTAGAAATGTGGGAATGCGAGTGGCAGGCGTTGAAGAAAACCGACCCATCAATCCGTCGTTTTCTGAACGCCACCTTCCCGAACCAGAAACCATCTTACACGAAATGTCGGTACCCCCTGACAAAAGAAAATATTCTCGCCTCGGTGCTGGACGAGACCTTGTTTGGCCTAGTCGAGTGTGACATCCATGTCCCCGACTCTTTAAAAGACCATTTCTCTGAGATGACGCCCATTTTTAAGAATGTCGACGTCACGAGGGAAGATATTGGGCCTTTCATGCGGGAATACGCCGAAAAACATAAACTCCTGACTACCCCCAGACGGACGTTGATCGGGAGTTATGTGGGCAAAAAGATTCTCCTGACGACACCTCTGCTTCGCTGGTACCTAACCAAAGGCTTAGAAGTCACCTGTATCTACCAGGTGCTTGAGTATACACCCGTGACGTGTTTCAAGCAGTTTGGGGACACTGTTTCGAACGCGCGTCGACAGGGTGATACTGATCCTGCCTACGCCATTACCAGCGAGACCATGAAACTGCTAGGTAACGCGGCCTACGGCAAGACATTAACCAATAAAGCGAAGCACGTGGATGTCTCGTATACGATGGGCGAGGGTACCTCTGACCAAATAAACTCACCCCGCTTTAGGAAAATGACGTTAGTGACGGACGACATATTCGAAGTAGAGAAACTGAAACAGACTATATGTTGGGACCTCCCCGTTCAGATAGGATTTTTCGTCTACCAATACGCTAAATTACGCATGTTAGAATTTTACTACGACTGTTTAGATAAATTTGTAGATAGGTCAGACTTTCAGTTGTGCGAGACGGACACAGACAGCCTTTACTTGGCCCTTAGTTCAGACAACTTAGCGGACGTTGTTAAGCCCGCTTTGCGACAGGAATTTTATAGCTCCTACCACCAGTGGTTCCCCGCCGAAGTATGTCCCGACCATAGACCCGACTTTATAGCTAGCGAGGGTAAAACGCGCGCCCTTTGTCAGAAATGCCGCGAACAAACCTTATTCGACAAGCGGACACCGGGCCTTTTTAAATTAGAGTACGAAGGCAGAGGGATGGTTTCCCTCTGTAGCAAGACATATCACTGTTTTGGCGACTACGACAAAACCACCACCAAAGGACTCAACAAACACCACAACAAAGTAGACAAACACACATTCCTAGACGTCCTCAACACACAACAGGCACAGGGTGGGAAAAATATCGGGTTCCGGGCACACAATTCCTCCATCTACACATACGAACAACACCGCAACGCCCTGTCTTACTTTTACATAAAACGACAAGTACACCCCGACAACGTCACCACCTCACCCCTCAACATTTAAACTGTCTCTTTCAGATACCTACAGGTATATACACATAAAATATTTCTTACGACGTGACGACAATGTGACGACACCCCTCAAGGTCTGGCCTGTACCCCTGTGATAATGTATAAACAAACTGTGATATACATCTACCTATATATATGTATTATTGTACATTAATATGTGAAAAATATCAATGTTTGATAATGTTAAAAAATACTGTCTTTCATATATAAAATATAATTATTTTTCAATTGTACATATCACTATGTGAAAATATCAATGTTTGATTATGTCACCATATACACCATATAATTATATATTCATTTGCTAACAAATTACTGCATAATGTACATTTTGTAAAAAATTACTGCATAATGTATTACGTTAAAAAATACTATATATTACCATATCTGTTTTGCTATTACAAAAAACACTATTGAATATAAAATAAAAACTATATTAACTAAAACGCTTTTTTGTTACCTATATATCGTCTAATTGTTTGTCTAAATGTTTGTATAAATGTTGTAAAATATGTATGTCTCAATATATGTCTATATCTAACGTATACATATTGTCTAAATATATATTTTCCTATTATCTAAAAGTCTAAATGTTGTTTGTCTAACACTACCTAATTTGGCTATACTAATAATATATAAAAAAAACCACCATCTTGCAACATTTTCCTTATATAAACAGCGTCTTCTTGTTATCTCAAGTCCGCCATCTTGCCACATTTTCCTTATATTAACATCGTCTTCTTGTTATATAAAAGTCTAAAAATAACCTCCCCTTGTTAGCTCAAGTCCACCATCTTGCGCCTCCTCTTCTTGTTATCTCCCCCTTGTTAGCTCAAATCCGCCATCTTGTCCCTCCTCTTCTTGTTATATAAAAATACCTTTAAAAATAACCTCCCCTTGTTAGCTCAAGTCCGCCATCTTGCCCCTGCAGCGCTCCTGCAGAATTTTTGCTATATAAAAGTCATGCTCCTGCAGGTGCTCCTGCAGCGCTCCTGCAGAATCATACCTGTTTCCGCCATTCTCTACTACTATAGTGTTGTTGACTTGTCCATATTGTTGTTAGATAGTCCGTATTTTTGTTGACTTGTCCATATTGTTGTTGACTTGTCCATATTGTTTTATATTTGTCCATATTATTTTTGATTTGTCCATATTCCTGTTGAAGTGTCCATGTTGTTCTTGACTTGCCCAATATTGTCGTTGATTTGTCCATAATGTTGTTTATTTGCCCATATTTTTTGGTACGTGTCCATATTATTGTTGATTTGTTCATAATGTAGTTAATATGTTTATTTTGCTGTTGATTTGTAAATTTTGTTGTTGGTTTGTCCATATTGTTGTTGATATGTCCATATTGTTGTTGATTTCTCTATATTGTTTATGACTTGTCCATATCATATTGATGTTGATTTGTCCAAAATGTTGTTCATCTGTCCATATTGTTATTAATATGTCCATATTGTTGTTAATTTGTCCATATGGGAGCCACGCTGGTGTAATGGCTACAACGTTGTACTGGCGAACAGGTGTTCATGGTTCAAACCCGGCCGTCGGCGTGTGTAGAAATGTTTACGACCGGAAATTTGACTGAATAATCTGAACGGCTCCTGCACATAAATCCCGTGTGGATGGGAAGGAGCGAAGCTCCTGACCGGGTTGGAGGAAAGTCCACTGACCCCCCAGCCTCGCAATGACATGTCATTGGGCCGAAAGAGCTGGAAAGCTCGAGTGCCGCTGGTTATAAAAGAAAGAAGAAGAAAGAAAGAATTTGTCCATATAGTTATTGAGTTATTCTTATTGTTGTTGACTTGTCTATATTGTTGTTGATTTGTCCATATTATTGTTGACTTGTATATATTGTTGATGACTTGTCAATATTGTTGTTGATTTGTCCATATTGATGTTGACTTGTCCATATTGTTGTTGATTTGTCCATATTGATGCTGTTAATATTGTTGTTGACCTGTCCATATTGATTTTGACTTGTTGATAACTCTCTCTTTTTCTTCTTGATCGTAACTGTGTATTCTCCTCACGCAAACCAGTGATGGAGGCTCCAAGGGAGCAAAGGTCAACCCAACCAAGGCAGGATTATGCACATATTGAGTGTGAGTGTGAAGTATGAGTTAGGCGAATGGTGGACTGTTCGTGTGTTGACCCGTATAAGGCACTCATTCACTCATTACGTTATGTCACCAATGCAGACCACTGTAGTCGTTTCAATAGTTTAATTGGACGCACACACTTGACAGATTGGGTACAGTTACAGGAACATGAGTCGACATAGACAGCATAATATTGATCAATGGACTACCGTCCTAAATTAGCATTCATGAAGAATAATCTGGTAATGGAACATCTGTAAACACAAAGATTTCCATAGTTTATAAATACAGTCCTTACTGACCGAGCTGTTCAAACTTGACTCCTAAACAGGATCTCTTTCTAGCGAAGATTCCTTTAGGTAATTACAGCAAATCTCTGTGAAGATAATGTTAATTTCTTTATAATAGTGATCTCTCAATCATCACCTGATAATAAGGAAGTTTTCCTGTTCTCTGCTAATGATTTACAATAAGTAGAATTCCAAAATCAATCGAATTCCACAATGGCTGCTGATTCCCGGTTGAGCATCACTCACTATACGGGTGTATAGCCAAATCTTCAATCGAAGCTTTGTTCATCAACAATAAATGATTCTACAAGGATCAGCATATTCTGTCCTCATAGTTGCTGCATATAAACATATTTAGTGCTGCAGAGAATATGTCGTCCCGACATATTCATAGGTAAGTTCATGTAAACGTCTGCCCATCTTAAGCCTAGGAATGAACGAAGTCAGCAAAAGTACGTTTTTTTACCTGGACATAAGAAATACACTAGCAAGCACAAAAACGCTCTCCCGGCGTTATAGAATCACAACTGGGGAACTCATGGACTAAACGATCCTGGAAGAAACTATCTTCGTCCCCCAGAATAACTTAAAGAGATCACAAACTCTTGGGCATCTCTCCGACATGACTTCCTGCCCTAGGCCTAGACAACCGAAGAACCCACTCACCTCTCTTCATCCGCCGAAAACACCTGACCCCCTTCAGTACAGTACAAGAACAAATAGTTCCACTTAAACATACTAAGATATCAAAATATAAGACATACTCGTCCTACATAGACAAGCACTACACATAGATTCGGACCATAGACATTCTGAAGCAAGAACAATCTATTCCTAACCAAACACAGAATAGATTCAAGTAAGTCTAAATTCCTCCGCCGAGTTCTATTTTTAAGAACGCTACAAAGAGCGATAACTCACAGAATGACTACTAATTGCCCAATCTGAGTTTCGTCCCTCAAGACCAAAACATGCATTCACAGATGAATATATCTTCATCAGACAATTAAAACATTTTACATGGTATGCGTAATCCGTGCGCCAAAAAATATGTGCTCAACAGATTACCACACCCCCCGGGAAAAAAAATGAAAATCATTTTTTTTTTCATCTGAGAGCAACATACAATAGGCTCCCAACGTATAAATACTGCGCAGATGAGAAATATCTGGAATTATTTAAGCCAGATTAATGCAAAATCTCAATCCCTCAGAGAAAGCATTTCTCTTAAGCATAAGTGTTTCCAGGGAGGTGTCACCAACGCATACTACTATACAATGATACAATGCATATAACAATTTAAGTTTAAGCATTCCAAGTACATGATTGACAAAAAGAAAAATCATCAACGAGTAATGGTGACTATATATCAATGAACGTAGTGTCATTACGAATTACAATGTGTATCTATTTTGATATAGAAAAGAAAAATCTGTTGTCGAGTTGGAAGTGTTAAGACGTCCAGTACTCAACAGCTAAGTGGAATCATGTTGGCATCTAGACAGAATGTCTGTCATCACATTATCTGATCCACGGATAGCTCGTACCGAAAAATGAAAAGGTTGAAGAGCAATTGCATATCGAGTAGACCTCGAACTCTTCAAATTTTTACTCTGGATAGCTGTAAGAGCTTTCTGATCGGTTTCTACTATAAAATGTGCGCCTAGAAGGAATCTTTGTAATTTGAGAATTGACCATACCATAGCCAACAGTTCACGGTCTAAAACCGAATAATTCCTTTCTGCAGCATTAAACTTTCTGGAAATATACATTACAGGATGCAGAGTTCCAGAGTACTCTTGCATTAGTGCCGCTCCAATCCCAGTGGATGAAGCGTCACTACAAAGAACAAATGTCGTATCTTTAGTAGGCAACACTAAAATAGGTGCAGTAGAAAACATAGTTTTAATCTTATCCAAAGAGGATTGACATTCTTGAGTCCAATGGACAATATTAGGAGATCCTTTCTTTAGCAAGGTAGAAAGAGGTGCCATGATTGAGGACAGATTCGGAATGAATCGTCCATAGAATTGTATAAGACCTAAGAGACTTCGCACTTGCTTTTTAGTCTTAGGAATAGAAATGTTAAGTATTTTACTTGTATTATGGTCCTCTGTTTTTAGGAAACCATGGCCGACCCGGTGACCTAAAAAAGAAATTTCACTAAAACCAATGCAGGCTTTAGATGGTTTCGCTGTCAGGTTATACTCGCGTAGAGTAGATAGCAATTCAACTAACCCTGAATAGTGATCTTCCCAAGTATCGCTGAAAAGACAGATGTCGTCTATGTACGCAATGACATCTGACCGATAGGATAGAATTCTACGCATCATGCGTACGAATGTAGCTGGTGCGTTCATAAGGCCGAAAGGCATAAAATTCCATTGAAAAAGGCCTCTAGGTGTAGAAAAAGCAGTAAAAGGTTTGGCGCGTTCAGATAGAGGAACTTGCCAATATCCTTTAGACAAATCTAGTTTAGTGAAAAAATGCGATTTAGAAAGCTTAGTAAGTAGCTCTTCTAGTAAAGGCATAGGTTCAGCATCAAACTTCGTGACTTGATTCAATTTGCGATAGTCAACGCAAAGACGTATGTTATTGTCTTTTTTACGGACAATAACCATCGGCGAAGAATACGCAGAAGTGGATGGTTCAATTATTTTTAAATCTATCATCTCATCCAACTCCTTTTCAACCTGTGCTTGAAAATGTATAGGAATAGGATAAGGTCTGACTCTAATAGGATTATGGTCAGTTAGAATAATGTCATGTTCAATGACATGAGTTTGTCCAGGAATGTCAGTAAGGACATCCTGAAATGTTTGTAACATAGACGAAACTTGTCGCTGTTCTCCTAGAGATAAATCGGGAGAAACAGTAACATTTTTCCATGATTCACTAGAATGAAGTGGAATCATCGGAAGCGGAAGATTAACATCCGAAAAAACTTGTTTCCTCATCCTGTATTACAGACAGTGATGAGTAATGACCATGTTGGACAGGTGAATCGTCCGTTGCCTGGAAAATAGGCTGTAAATAATCCGGACGTTCATGGAATTCCGTAAGCATTTGATGTGGAAGGTTTTATGCTTCCCATCAATATCGACAATGTAGTCAACATCGGAAATTTTCGAGATTATATCGTACGGACCTTTCCAAGAAATAAGTAGTCTGTTTTCCCTACAAGGTAGCAAAACAAATGCTTTGTCACCAGGACAAAGTTGTCGTAAGGTTCTTTTCTTATTGGCAAATTGTCTTGCTTTCTCCTTAGCAAACTCAGAAGAAGAAGTTGCCAATTTGCATGCTTCGATAATCTTTTGTCTTAGCGCGATGACATATTCGTAAGAAGATTTTGTGTCATCGGTAATATTATCAGCGGTTATGAGATCATGAAGCAAAGACATAGGGCCACGCGGTCGCGCGCCAAAGACAAGTTCAAAGGGAGAAAATCCTGTATGTTCATTGGGAACCTCTCTGTAAGCGAAGAGGGCCGCGGGTAAAACCCTATCCCAATCTTGAGGATGATCCTCAGTTATCTTCCCTAGTAAGTTTTTGAGTGTTCTATTAAGGCGTTCTACCATCCCATTCGACATTGGGTGATAGATACTGCTCAAAGATCTCTCTATCTGGAGAGTAGACATTACTTGAGACATGGTATCCGATATTAGTTGGGTGCCATGATCTGATAATATTTCTCCGGGAAATCCCAGACGAGAAAATATAAGCCAAAGAGCATCTGCAATGTCAGCAGTAGTAATGCTCTTCAGAGGGATAGCCTCTGGCCAACGTGTGCACATGTCCACACACGTTAAGATAAACTGATGTCCTCTAGCAGATTTGATCTTAAATGGACCAATGATGTCTATCGCCATTTTCTGAAATGGTCTAATAGGAATGTCTGCAGCCTGAATAGGTGCAGCATGGCGTGGACCTTTGGATTTGACTTCTTGACATATTTTACAAGATCGACAATAGATCCGTATGTCCTTGTTCACAAAAGGCCAAAAGAAAGCCGCAAGAACTCTTGACTTTGTACGGGAAAAACCCATATGTCCAGCACACTGAGAGTCGTGTGCGTGTTGTAATATTTTAACTCTCAAATTCTTGGGTACAAGAATCTGAGAATGACTTGACTTGTTGGAGTCTTGCACCATACGTACAAGTACGCCATTCTTCATTGTAATCCAAGATTTACTCTTTGAATCTTTATTCGGATCACCTTTTGTTGCAAGAGTGAAGAATTTCTTTAGAGTCGGATCCTCTTCTTGCTGCTTTATAAATGAGTCACGCGAAATTACCAAGGGATCATCTTGGTTATGCACTTCATTATCTTCAATAGATGAAGTTTCGGGCATATTGAGAGCTTGAGCTCTAGTGACTACAGCATTAGCAGTTTGAATATTTTGTTTTTCCCAAACGGAAATTTGTTGTGGAGTGCATTCTTTGACTCCGTGAATACGACCGATGATAAGATCAGCGATCGGATTCGGCAGAAGACATGCGTGTACATCTCCTGTAAAGAAAGGAGTAGCGATCCTAATGATAGCAGTAGAGTATTTCTCTATGGTGCCGCCAAATGTTACACATTTGACTACTTTGCCTGTAGCACGAGAAGGATCTATGAGTGACTGCCTAACACCAATTGTGGTGCATCCAGAATCAAAAAGCAATGAAACTGGATTGTCATTTACTAAACCTTTGTGTAAGACAAGAGAACCTCTTCCATCATGCGCGATTGACGCGGGAAGAGCGGGAAGAGGATGGCCACAAATTAAAGTGGACACCGTAGTTGGTTCGAATAATGTTTTGCATTGGGGGCACTGAGATGCTCTCCCAAAATCGAAAGCGGCACATGCCATATTGTTAGAGTCATCATTATCTTTATTTTGTTTATAGGCATCATGGGACTCTTGCTGTGCAGAGTTTGCATGATAATGAGATTTTTGTTTTTTATGTTGGGGTCTACCTCTGTTATTATTACCCCTGTAATTATCATTGTTTCCTCTATTGTAACCCCTATTTGGGTTTGAGTCATAATTCCCCTGGTTACTATTATCATATTCATTATAATGAGTATCTCTGTAATTATGATCTTGTTGTCTCCATGATGGAAAACTAGGATAGTTTCTATAATGACTTCCTTTGCGGAAGTTCCTATAATTATGACCACCCCTGAATCGAGGGCTGTCGGCTCGTCTCCAGATATTCGAAGAAGAACCCTGAAATGATTGGTTACCTTGGTTCTGATAACTGTTATGGTTACCCTTTTTATTAAACCTGTTTTGAGGTCCTTGGAATTTGTGTGAGTAATTAGGGTTGTATGGTGTTGCTGATGCAACTGGCATACCTTCCTTAACCTTAGTATTGCTAATAGCTACATCTGGGTGTGCAGTGACGTATTGGGTACAATATTCTTCCATTTCTTTTAGTGTTTTAGGTTTCCGCTCATGTAGGAATTCAAGGAATGGTTTACTAATGCTTGACATAATCTTGTCCCTGAGCAATAAATCCATAAGTGCTTCATAAGTCTTTTCTGTTTTGGACAGTTCAATCCAACGATTAAATGTAAGACGTGTCCTTGCAATGAATTCTGAGAATTCTACCCCTGATTCAGGTACCATTCTTTTAAACAAAATACGGTAACCTTCCTCAGATAACTGGTATTTCTTTATCAAGGCTGCCCTAATAACCTCATAATTATCCTTGTCAGTTTCTTCAACCAAACTTAAACTCGTCAGAGAATCACCTTTTAAATTCTCAGACAACTGATTAGCATATTGTGATTTCTCCACATTATGAGCTCGACAAGCACGTTCAAATCTATCAAGCCAGAATGTTATATCATCACTGGCAGAATTGAACGCTGGTACCTTGACCTTGTAAGTAAAGGGTTTACCACTAGATGACTGATTGACATTACTCATGTTTGTCAATTTCAACTTTTCTAACTCAAATGCTAAAAGTTCTTTTTGATGTTCATGTTCTCTTATTGCTCTTTTCTCCTCAGCTTCAGCTTCTTTGTCTAATCTCTTTGGTTCAGCTTCTCTGTCTAATCTCTTTTGTTCAGCTTCTCTGTCTAATCTCTTTTGTTCAGCTTTTCTTTGTTTCTCTTTAGTTTTTCCAATTCCATTTGGAATCTCCTTTCCTCAACCTGCATCTGCAGTTTCTTTTGTTCAAATTCTATTTCCATTTTTCTATCCTCACTTTTTTGTTTCATTTCCTCACTTTTTTGTTTCATTTCCTCAGCTTTAAGTGCTTTATCATATTGACTGGTAGCATACTCCTCCAACTTATCTCCAGTCTTGCCTAGAGATTTCCCTAACTCAATAAAGTGTTCCAATGTAGACATGATGTCTAATAATGCTAGCAATTAGTTGACACAAAAATGTAATCTATATTCCAAAGTAATGTAAACACAAGCTCCTAACAATTTGATCAATCAGCTCCTTATCCCAAACTATGTGGGGAAACAAGCCTTTAGTTAAAAAAAAAAAAAAAGGTAAAGGAACCCGTTACACGCCCATTTAGGCATATTGGGAATATGGTGTTAGGCCCATATTATCTTGACCGTCGGCACACGAGGGGTGATGTGGTCGGCATCACGCCGGCCACCTTAACCTTCCCAGAGTAGCTCGGGTACCCATTTGGGGCTGGGTCGACCCAGGAGCCGTTTGTGGCCTAAAAATTTTTCCGCCTCATCTGGAGATCGAACCATAGACCACTGCGCTAGGAAGCCAGTGCACTAACCACTATGCTACCGCGGCTCCAAGCCTTTAGTAAGGTCTTGTATAATCAACTGTGTACCAACCAATTACTAAAAATCATCAGTTGACTTTTTCTTATAAATTCATGTGATCAAATATATTTTAAATAGTGTATGTCGATCAAGAACACAACAAAACAATTATACAAGAGAACAGGAAACATTTGCAGAAATCAAATAAATCAAATAGGAAAAATCAAAGAAAAATGATCACAGAATCTGTGATGATATCTGCAATAGAATGAACAAGACAAATAACGCCACAGTGTATGAACATAAATTGTGTATAAAACTGAAAGATAGCAAAGGGTAGACCAACAAATTATACAAACAAACCAAAACAAAACTAAAGAACAGAGAAATATTACAAAAACAACAATAGGGACAGTTTCGTCACAGCTAACAGGTATTGCAAATGGTGTTGCATGCAAATTTCAATTAAGAAATTTGCCCCTACAGAACGCTAGTCTAAGACCAATGTGACTCGGTATATCTTGTCCTAGTCTCCTCCCAACCAGGCCCGCGACATAAATAACTATTACATATAAACATGTAAACATAAATATATATATAAAGCATAAATGCATATATCATCAATAAACTGTGATGTAGATAGAGTGTTGTAAAGAAGGCTGTTTTATAGAAATGGCACAGATATTTTAATCAAAATAAATAACTGCCACTTTATTGAACTACAATTTCTGGCCTTAAATATTAAAGTTCAACACAATAGCAGAACATAAGAAGATCCATCGATGAAAATTGGCTTCTAAGTTCAATACTTCTGCTAACACAGTTAATTTGCTTGCCAATGTTCTGTGTAATGCTGTGATGTCCACTTGTAAACAACTTGCCGTGCTACGCTGTCTGTTATATGAAATAATGCCTGTACCAAGCAAAATGTCAACAGCGGTGACCTAGATACAGTTACACTTGTCATAACAGGTCAAGCTGACATCGACTGGATAGTTGTCCTGTAGGTGTTGATGTGTGTCACATTTGGCCAAAATAAATGTTCTTGAAACACTAGGTGACTTCCACTTTGTAGACTGCGAAGGCTGGACCCAGGAAACTGGCCACCACGTTGATAACTCTCTCTTTTTCTTCTTGATTGTAACTGTGTATTCTCCTCACGCAAACCAGTGATGGAGGTTCAAGGGGGAGCAAAGGTCAACCCAACTGTTGCCAGTAATTTTAATGGAAGGGAAGTGATCCGGAAATTGTTAGGTGAGCAGATTAGATAAGAGTTACATTCCTTGATTAGCTATGATGTTAGGTTAAATTGTAAGAGGGGAATTCCCTCGTATGTGCGAGAAGTCAAGTTAGAAAGCGTGTGAACGCTAGTCAGTTCAATTGTGAAGGTGTATTCACTCCGAACTGTTGTGAGCTACGGGGTTTTAGCTGTTTGTGGCTAGCCCGTGCAAGTAGTGAGACTGAGCGGTGTTTTTTGAACAGCCGGGTCTCGTATCTGTTTTAGGGGGGAGAAGTGTATTCCCGTGGGTGAGTGAGTTTTTGGGCATCGACTGGAGAGGTCGGCCCCACAGTGTGTGTTTTCGATGGTAAGCCTGTACAGTGCTGAAGATAAGAGGCCATTATTTGTGTAGGCCATTATTTCCTTAGAGAGGATAATTTTTGATATGTGAAGACATGTTGATTGTGAGATTATTGCAAACTGCCGAGTGTGCAGGATTGTGTTGGTTTTTTGAGGTAAGGATCCATAAGTATCTTGAGGATGCTATTTATGCAGTAGCACGGCGATGATGTCCGTTTGCTATCTGTGAGGAGGCCACATTATTATTGTAGCACGGCGAGGACGTCCGTTGCTGAGTATTTAGGTTGTTAGCACGGCGAGGATGATGTCCGTTTGCTAACCGGATCCATTATACTTGAGGAGGCCATTATTATGTTGTTAGCACGGCGAGGATGATGTCCGTTTGCTAACCGGATCCATTATATTTGAGGAGGCCATTATTATTTATGTTAGCACGGCGAGGATCATGTCCGTTTGCTAACCGGATCCATTATATTTGAAGAGGCAATTATTATGTTAGCACGGCGAGGATGTCCGTTGCTGAGAATTTATGCTATTAGCACGGCGATGATGTCCGTTGCTGAGAGGATCCATATTTATACTATAGCGCATATTTGAGGAGGCCATTTAAGTAGTTAGCACGGCGAGGATGATGTCCGTTTGCTAACCGGATCCATTGTTATTATTGAGAGGATCCAGTATTGATATTTGAGGAGGCCATTTAAGTAGTTAGCACGGCGAGGATGATGTCCGTTTGCTAACCGGATCCATTATATTTGAGGAGCGTCTTCATTGAGGTGATTTGAGAAGGCCATTATTATTAATGTTGTTAGCACGGCGAGGATGATGCCCGTTTGCTAACCAGATCCATTGAAGTGATTTGAGGAGGTCATCATTATTGATTATATTAGCACGGTGATGCCGACCGTTGCTAAAAGGATCCACGAGAATATAGGAGAATATTATAGCGCATATTTGAGGAGGCCATTTAAGTAGTTAGCACGGCGAGGATGATGTCCGTTTGCTAACCGGATCCATTGTTATTATTGAGGGGATCCATCTTTGCATTAGAGCGCCAATGTTGAGAGCGTCTTTGATGAGGCATATTTGAGGAGGCCATTAGTGATTATATTAGCACGGTGATGCCGACCGTTGCTGAGAGGATCCAGTATTGAGATTGTATAGCGCTAATGATTCTGAGAAGTGGAGATGTGACTGGAGGACTGTTTTATTGTATTGCTATGACTTGTACTTGGATTATGACTGTGTATTCTGTGTTAACGTAACGTGTTGTGGTGTAATAAACGTTATTAACTTTCACCTGCCGTTACACCATTCCATGCCTCTGATGTGTGTACCTGAAGTTTGTGAATGTACCCACGCACACTCACTGCAACATTTAACACGGTTGGAAAACAGTAGTCGTGACAGTGATAACGCATGACCATAAATAGCCTGGGTGGCGAAATCTATGTCAACAAACAGATTGAATTCACTAACAGTATCTCGTGTGTAGCAGTGGTATGTTAGTCTTAGAGAATTTGATATTTTCGACATTCGCGTGATATAAGAATTATGTATCTGCTCTGTGTGGGCGCATTGAACAGTTTGACCATTAGAGAAACACCCATCACCATTTATTCAATCTCTAAGACCAGTCATCAGTTATAATATTTAATAATTCATCGGTAACTTTCAAAGTAATCTTCAACATCATAAAACCTACGGTAACACCAACCAACGCAGGATTATGCACATATGGAGTGTGAGTGTGAAGTATGAGTTAGACGAATGCTGGACTGTTCGTGTGTTGACCCGTATAAGGCACTCATTCACTCATTACGTTATGTCACCAATGCAGACCACTGTAGTCGTTTCAATAGTTTAATTGGACGCACACACTTGACAGATTGGGTACAGTTACAGGAACATGAGTCGACATAGACAGCATAATATTGATCAATGGACTACCGTCCTAAATTAGCATTCATGAAGAATAATCTGGTAATGAAACATCTGTAAACACCAAGATTTCCATAGTTTATAAATACAGTCAGTAGACCTTACTGACCGAGCATGTCAATTAAGCAATACTGTTCAAACTTGACTCCTAAACAGGATCTCTTTCTAGCGAAGATTCCTTTAGGTAATTACAGCAAATCTCTGTGAAGATAATGTTAATTTCTTTATAATAGTGATCTCTCAATCATCACCTGATAATAAGGAAGTTTTCCTGTTCTCTGCTAATGATTTACAATAAGTAGAATTCCAAAATCAATCGAATTCCACAATGGCTGCTGATTCCCGGTTGAGCATCACTCACTATACGGGTGTATAGCCAAATCTTCAATCGAAGCTTTGTTCATCAACAATAAATGATTCTACAAGGATCAGCATATTCTGTCCTCATAGTTGCTGCATATAAACATATTTAGTGCTGCAGAGAATATGTCGTCCCGACATATTCATAGGTAAGTTCATGTAAACGTCTGCCCATCTTAAGCCTAGGAATGAACGAAGTCAGCAAAAGTACGTTTTTTTACCTGGACATAAGAAATACACTAGCAAGCAAGAAAACGCTCTCCCGGCGTTATAGAATCACAACTGGGGAACTCATGGACTAAACGATCCTGGAAGAAACTATCTTCGTCCCCAGAATAACTTAAAGAGATCACAAACTCTTGGGCATCTCTCCGACATGACTTCCTGCCCTAGGCCTAGACAACCGAAGAACCCACTCACCTCTCTTCATCCGCCGAAAACACCTGACCCCCTTCAGTACAGTACAAGAACAAATAGTTCCACTTAAACATACTAAGATATCAAGATATAAGACATACTCGTCCTACATAGACAAACACTAAACATAGATTCGGACCATAGACATTCTGAAGCAAGAACAATCTATTCCTAACCAAACACAGAATAGATTCAAGTAAGTCTAAATTCCTCCGCCGAGTTCTATTTTTAAGAACGCTACAAAGAGCGATAACTCACAGAATGACTACTAATTGCCCAATCTGAGTTTCGTCCCTCAAGACCAAAACATGCATTCACAGATGAATATATCTTCATCAGACAATTAAAACATTTTACATGGTATGCGTAATCCGTGCGCCAAAAAATATGTGCGCAACACTTGTCCATATTGTTGATGACCTGCCCATATTGTTGTTGACTTGTCTATATTGTTGTTGACATGTCCATATTGATGTTGACTTGTCCATATTGATGTTGACTTGTCCATATTGATGTTGACTTGTTGTTACCGCTATTGTTTTGGGGTGTGAGTGTGATGTCTCTCTTGGTAAGTTTATTGGCCTGTCGGGCGTACTGTTGGTGGCCGATGAATTGTTTGGTTACGCGAATGTTGGTGGGTCGTTTCTTTTGGTTTTTAGTTAAAGGTGACAAGACGAACACAACTTAACCGATGGGTCATAAGACTGACCAACTTGTAAGTGATGTAAGCTGGACCCATGTAGAACATCAATCACGGCACGATTTATTAAACGGAAGGACATCATAGGCAGGTACAATAAATCATCAAATGGTTTCATGGCAGAAACGAATATGTAGTTACTACATTCATAGTTGACAGGCATTCTTCATCAAATGGTCATGGTAGGAGAATGTTCAACAATACAAGTTATCAATATTGAACTTGACCGATCTCACTAACCGTCACCATCTCAAGGACGACGGAAGCTCTGCGGTAATATGTCCATATAATCTTAATTTCCATTACAAGAGTTGTGTAATAATTTGGAGAACTTCCATAAAGATAATGCGTTATGATCCGATAAACTTTCCAGCAGGAATTTGGGCGCACTAGCGACACGCCATAGCTAGACGTGCCGAAGCTCTGCCAAATACTTGCAAAGGATAAACTGAGTATCTACAGGATACTTGAAGGAGCCAGTTCTGGCTAATATATATATATGCTCCACTTAGGGAGATATCATAATATAATACAACGTGTCTTCCCACGACTTGGGGCCAAGACAAATAACAATATTCGTCTAAGATGTCTGTCCATACCAAGGGACCTTCAGATCTGCCTCAAGCATCATTGCTGGATGGCAACAGATCGACGCAACAAACCACGACATCCCATTCAAATATCGTGCACGGCGGCACGCAAATAATAAGACATACAATAAACTTAGATGTGCTCACATGTGCGTCTATAAAATACTAGGCTCACATGTGATAATCTCAAACACTTAACTCCCACGCGAAAAGAACTTAACACTTGTGCATATTGTTGTTGATTTGTCCATATTCCTGTTGATTTGTCCTTATCATATTCTTGTTAATTTGTCAATATTGTTGATGACGTCCATATTGTTGTTGATTTGTCCATATTGGTTTTGATTTGTCCATATTGTAGTTGACTTGTCCATATTGATGTTGATGTGTGCATAGTGTTGTTGATGTGTGCATATTGTTGTTGATGTGTGCATATTGTTGTTGATGTGTGCATATTGTTGTTGATGTGTGCATATTGTTGTTGATGTGTGCAAATTGTTGTTGATTTGGCTAAATTGTTGTTGACTTGTACATATTGATGTTAATGTGTGCATATTGTTGTTTATTTGCCTATATTGTTTGGTATTTGTCCATATTATTGTTGATTTCTCCATATTGTTGTTTATTTGCCCATATTTTTGTTGTTTTGTCGATATTGTTGTTATTTTGTCCGTACAGTTGTTTACTTGTATATTATGTTTTTAATTTGTTTATATTGTTGTTTACTTATCCCTATTGTTGTTAATTTGCCCATATTTTTGTTGATTTGTCCATATTGTTGTTAATTTGTCCATAATGTTGTTGATTTGTTCTACTGTTGTTGATTTGTCCATATTGTTGTTAATGTGTCCGTATTGTTGTTAATGTTTCCATATTGCTGTTAATTTGTCCATATTACTGTTATTTGTCCATATTGTTGTTGATTTGTCCATATTGTTGTTAATTTGTCCATATTATAATGTTATTGATTTGTGCATATCATAATGTTGTTGATTTGCCAATGATGTTGTTAATTTGTCCATATTGTTGTTGATTTGACAATATTATAATGGTGTAGATTTGTCCAAAATGTTGGTAATTTATCCATATTGTTGTTGATTTGTCCATATTGTTGTTGACTTGTCCATATTGTTGTTGACTTATCCATATTGCTGTTGACTTGTCCATATTGTTGTTGACTTGTCCATATTGTTGTGGATTTGTCCATATTGTTGTTGATTAGTCCATATTTTTGTTGGTTAGTCCATATTGTTTTTATTGTCTCCGTACAGTTGTTGACTTGTCCATTATGTTATCAATTTGTCCATATTGTTGTTGACTTGTCCATTTGTTGTTAATTTTTCCATAATGTTGTCGATTTTTCTATATTGTTATTGATTTGTCCATATTGTTGTTAATTTACCCATATTATAATGTTATTGATTTGTCCATATCATAATGTTGTTGATTTATCCATAATGTTGTTAATTTGTCCATATTGTTGTTGATTTGTCCATATTATAATGTTGTTGATTTGTCCATATTGTTGTTAATTTGTCCATATTGTTTTTAATTTGTTCATATTGTTGTTGATTTGTCCATATTATTGTTATGTGTCATATTGTTGTTGATTTGTCCATATTGTTCAAGATTTGTCCATATTATAATGTTGTTGATTTGTCCATAATGTTGTTAATTTGTCGATATTGTTGTTTTTTATTTATCCATATTGTTGTTGACTTGTCCATATTGTTGTTGATTTGTTTATATTCTTGTTGATTTGTCCATATTGTTGTTGATTAGTCCATATTTTTGTTGATTAGTCCATATTGTTTTATTTTCTCCGTACAGTTGTTGACTTGTCCATTATGTTATTAATTTGTCCATATTGTTGTTGACTTGTCCATTTGTTGTTAATTTTTCCATAATGTTGTTGATTTGTCTATATTGTTGTTGATTTGTCCATATTGTTGTTAATTTTCCATATCCTAATGTTGTTGATTTGTCCATAATGTTGTTAATTTGTCCATATTGTTGTTGATTTGTCCATATTATAATGTTGTTGATTTGTCCATAATGTTCTTAATTTGTCCATATTGTTGTTGATTTGTATATATTGTTGTTGACTTGTCCATATTTTTGTTGACTTGTACATATTGTTGTTAATTTGTCATATTGTTGTTGATTTTTCTTTATCATAATGTTGTTGTTTTGTCTATATTGTTGTTGATTTGTCCATATCGTAGATGACTTGTCAATATTGCTGTTGACTTCTCCATATTGTTATTGACATGTCCATATTGTTGTCTATTTGTCCATATTGTTGTTAATTTGTCCATATCGTTGTTAATTTGTCCATAATGTTGTTGATTTGTCTGTATTGTTGTTGACTTGTCGATATTGTTGTTGACTTGTCCATAATGTTGTTGATATGTCCATAATGTTGTTGATTTATCTATATTGTTGTTGATTTGTCCATATTGTTGTTGATTTGTCCATATTGTTGATGATTTGTCCATATTGTTGTTGAGATTTTAATGACTTGAAGTGTCTACATGATGGGGTTTTCGGATCAATGCTCAACATTCCTTATTCGCTGTCTACGAATTGCCGGCAGGTTAAAATTTTACGTTTTATTGCGTCCCTCTCGTGGCCAGGAAACACCACCAAAAAAATAAATAAATAAATAAATAAAATAAACACTGAGAAGAGATCTGGTGGCAGATATGAATGGGGTAAAGAAGGCATAGATGGCATAGAGCAGTGGGACTTGGCGTCTTCTTGCTGAACCTCTGCTTAACCGAGAAGCTAACAGGCATTAATAATAATAACGTTGATGTTATACTACCGACTTGAACAGTCTGCCGCAGCTGTTTTCCTTGTGGTAGTTTATTAAAATTGTCCAGAGAAAACGTTGTCTAAAATTATGAGAAACAACCTTGCGAATACAATACATTTGTTTCATTAGTGTGTTATGTCCCTTACATGATGTCTCGCGTTCCAGCCAAGTTGCTATGAAAGTAATTTGTGGGACTTACTAGCGTTGCTCCCAGCTTCGAATTTGTTACAATACACGGAAATCATAATAACTACATAATTAGCAATACACACTGCTGTAGCTAATCCGGTAATCAAAATTATTAAAGAATTGCGAGAACTCATAGTTGCGATACTAATATCCTGAATCAATATTTAGTTTTTTATTTACAGCATTAGATTGTCCAGTGACAGAATGGTTAGAAGGCTTGACTCTAGACGCAAAGTTGCTGGGTTCGAAGCCTGGTAACGTCACCCTCTAGTTTACCCAGTTGTAATAGTACCTGGCTCTGCTTTTGAGTTAACGAAGGCAAGGCAGCGAGGAATGGAACTTCCACCTCATAAAGCTGATTATTATTATAGTAAGTCTATAGTACTTCACTCCCTGTGACAGAATCGTCCACGGCACTTACTTTACCTTTTATCTTTGATATGACAATTGAAGAACTCATTGGGCTGGAAGAAGTCATCAACTAGTGCTACATGACAGTCTTTCTTCAGAAGCACCCGAACAATAAACACATTAGGTAAAGGCCCCTGAAAGTTCGGGAACAAGGGGTGGAGACGGAAAGAAGGACAAGAAATACGTGGAAATTGCTAGACAAATGCTTCAGAAAGTGCATTCTTTGGAAAAGTCTTTTTTTGACAGCCTGTTTTCTAGTATGTTGACTGGAGTCGATGGACTCGAATTTGAGTCGGACTTAAGCTACAACAACGAGTTGTTAGGAGACTTGATATTTTTCTTTTTCATTAGCGACTCGACTCTGAAATTGTTAAATTCAGCAAATCAACATATGAGAATTTTTAAAACAAACAAATGTAACTATCAGCTCTCTCCGGGAGCCGCGCTGGTGTAGTGGTTACCAAACTGCGCTGGCGACCGTGTGACACAGGATCAAACCCGGGCGAGGACATTTGAAGATTTTTCGTCCACCAGGATTTGGATTGGATTAACTCGAGCCCTGGCGAGAAATTTGAAGAAGTGTCGTCGACCAGGGACTGGCAGCTCCTGAGCCGACCCAGGTCTAATGGGTACCTCCGAAATCGGCGAGTATCTGCCTGAATGGCGAGGGACACCTGTCTCTGTACAAGAAAAAAAGGGATACTCACGTAAAAATCAGTCTCAGGTTAAACATACTAACCTGAGATTTCGCCTTGAGTAATAGCGGGCGTACGCAAAAAAACAACCTATGAGCTCTTCATGTAAATAATAAACATAAATGGGTTATGTTGCAAGCACTCGTGAGAAACAAAGATGTTAAAAACTAGACAACAAACGTGATAGGTCTTACCAGGAAATCTAACCCAAAAATATCCAAACGGCGCCATCGTCTCACTTCGGGAGTGAAGCGTGACTAACCACACTGCCAACTAGGAACCACCATGCTATTATGCTTATTTTTTTTACTGCTCACAGGCTTCGTATTTCCCTCTCTGATTGTTTCTCAGTACTTCACGGCTCGGCATGTTAATTTTTATTGATGCACATTTTATCATTCTCCAATAGCTGATATTTGAACATGTTCTTGGATGATAACTAAAACGGACAAAAGTGTTTATCATGTTTCCTTGAACAGTTATAGACGAAGAATTGTGATATCTTATCTTATATCATGTCCAGAACCCAATGTCATCATCAGGTGGGTTCATAGAAACACCAACCATCTTCTTTGTTGATTAATCTTGCCCATTGTTTACACATAGAAATCCCGCCCAATGTCAACGATCCCAAATTTTACCCATTGCTAGCAGACGGAAATCTCACCTGTCGTTTACATTCAGAAATATTACTCTTTGTTAACTTAAAGAACTCTCCCACATATTTTACATACAGAAATCTCGCTCATTGTTTACGCTTGAAATTTCACCCACTGCATACACTAAAAACTTCGCTTATTGTTTATATTAAAAATTTCGCTCATTGTTTACTCTAAACATTTCGCTCATTGTTTACACTAACACTTTCGCTCATTGTTTACATCAAAAATTTCACTCATTGTTTACACTGATAATTTCACTCATTGTTTACACTGATAATTTCACTCATTGTTTACACTACAAATTTCACCCATTGTTTATGTCACGTATTGCCTCCTCTGCTTTGCAGTAGTGGTCCAACAGTTGCCAAAACTCAAGAGTATCTAATATGGGCCTTCAAAGGTATCTACCTTCGCACAAGATTACTCATGACAGAGTAGTAGATAGAAGGATAATGATGCTTCTATCTCAAGGGAGATTTCATAAGATATTTCCGAAGTCAAGAGCGGCATTTCAAAAGACCTGAAGGCAATAAATCTTGTTAGCCGTCGAAGACGTTCATTGTTTACATTGGCGTGAAATATCAGCTGACTTTTGCGTGAAAAAGCGTGAAATCTAAACCAGCTTAAGCGCATTCCTAATAATTGCAGGACTAAAGTAATTAACTAGAAAATAACTTTCTGCAAAATACTATCGCTATGTGGATTTTCGTTGCTTTTTTCATATTATTTGCTTTGTAGCAGCCGTTACAAAACAGCGTCATAATTTGAGGAAAATATTACCGAGAGTAACGGACTTTCTAATTAAATATCTTAAATTCTATACAGATTAGACAGTTTTAAATTATAAAGAAATGTTGAGGAGAAATTAAAGATTTTCTCCACCTAATTTCATCTTTGTAGCACGCCGCGTTAATGTAGGGTAGTCAATTTCATAGGTCAGAGATGACAAAAACAGAAGCATGAAGGGGCAGAAAAAATATTGACATGAGAGATTAGGCATGAATGGTCATGTGTATATGAAAAGAGTTGATGGGAGATGATGGACAAGGGCTAGAGACACTATTGGTAAGTTTTAACGATTTATGTGGTTTTGTTTGTGGGCTCTTATTGCTAGAGAACAGTTTAACTCGCTCATTTAAGATTTTGAGAAACTGCACACCATTTCTCACAGCAAATCTATATGTCAAGAATCATCCTCATTATTACAAACATCAATACAGACATACATGATTTTGTTCATAAAACTCTTCCCCAAATAGGACAATTCCTAAACAGCGTATATCAGAAAAAACTATGTTCAAACTGGATTATAACTCATGGATATGGAATGGGCATGCATGGAGAACAAGGTGGAGAATTTGTATATTCAACATTATCTAAGATTGAAAGACGAGCCTGCTGCAATTGAAACATAAGTTCGCTGTTTAAATTTATAATGGAAACGCATTTGCTACAAATTCCCCCCAGGAAAAAACGAAAGCATGAATGATACATGAGAGAAATTTTGGGGCCAGGGCAGATTTATGTTTATTCAGCGTGTTTGTGTATATGTCGGCGTCTGTGGCCTAATGGATATGAACGCAGTTTCATAATCCAGATATACCAGGTTCGAAACCTGCTGCAGGCGGTTTGGTGGCAGATCGCTTTGTGTGGATTTTTAACAATGGTATAAGCGCCGTACCGTTCAGAAAGCAATGGCAAACTACTGAACGTAAAAATTGCCTAGAAAAATCACAAACAGCCAATAAAAGCTGGGGTTGATTGCCACGTCCTGTAAAGGATAAGCAACTAACTTTGTGTATATAATATTGTGAATGGTAATAGTCATATCTCTGACATTTTGTGCCTATACATATAATAAATTATATCACTATTTTGTTTTAACATAATATTTTCACATTTTTATTTACAATGTACAGCATCAACAGTGTTACTTAAAATATATATATATATATATATATATATATATATATATATATATATATATATATATATATATATATATATATATATATATATATATATATATATATATATTTATATATATCAGTATCAGTTTATGCCTACGCACCCTGTATAGTACAAGTAATAGAAATTTAACCAATATTAATTACTTGTCAGTTTATCTTTTAATAATTCCTATTTGAAGCATGCTGCTAAAAGTTGTCAGCGATGTTCATGTTCTATAACATATCTATTTTATATTAATGTATACATTGAGTACAGTTTCTGAATTCTGTTAATGTCATTGCGTAACAATGATGACATATTAAAACTAGAAAAAAAACAAAAAAAAACTACTTTTTGCACGTTTTCAGACTCTCATATCTTCTGTTGTAATTATAGTACAATGTTTGATTTTAAACAGAAACTTAGAGTAACATACAAACTATCACCAAAAGCCACTTTTAAACTGGAGTTTCCAGCGATAAATTTGCAGCGAAGGTTAAATTACCCCAAATCGAATGTGATTTAACCAAGATTAATTACTTGTCAGTTCCTCTTTTGATAATTCCTATTTGAAGCATGCTGCAAAAAATTGTCAGCGATTGTGGTAAAGTGGGATGATATAACTATTTATAGGGGACTTAGTGTACTGACTGAGATCAGCTGTGAAGGTATCTGTATCTAATAAGTGTGGTGTGTTACAGATGACCTTACTTTGCTACCACATTTAGATCTCAATCACACTTATTCTGGACGATTGTGATGACTACGTTGAATGTCTAGGGTTATGATAGTGATGAAGTGTATGTTCACAACAACCAACAGACAGATAAACAATTTAATTTAATCCACAATACTTTACAACACTGTGACACTCACATACATAGAACACTCTATAAGACTATCTTAATAAGTCAAGTGTTAACTTTTAAAATATGTGTTAATTCCTTTCAACAATAGATATCCTGATTCAACTACAAAGTGAATCAGGAATCACAATCAAATGTAATCACAAGTTGTATGTACACAATTTATAGATAGGATCTTTGTACTGACATATATTATTATTACAATATGTGTGTAAGTAGTGATGTAGTACTATGAGGTAATACTGGCTTTTCAAGCTAGGTTGTTGTTTGTCATCATGACTTCATGTGTTTGTTGCTGGTGGAAATAATATTTGAAAGGTTCACAGTTTCTTTTTATTTGAAAACAAATAACTGTCCCTCTTGATTTAATGTACAGTAAATTTTAGAGGGAGGGTATACAACAAGATTGAGCTGCTCTGGCCAACGAAATCTTATCTTCTGTGTGGGCGGCAGGAAAACTGTCTCCTCTGCTCGCTTGCTTCTCAGTTATCTTGAAAAACAACCCTGGTCGATATCTTGAACAAGGAGTATGCTACCAGCCTCTGGATTCAGCAAAACTCAGACCACGTGCTGCTCTAATACTTCAGTACCACGGTCCCTGAAATAAGAAGGTTGTACCTCCTACTTCAGAACTAATTTATAATCTATTTCCACACTGAAGCACAATACATAACAAACACAGAGTTCAGCGTGGTAGGCCAACTGCTAGCTTCTCATGTAACAATATACACCAGTATTCCTCTCCCTAATGGTTACAACGCCTCTGCAATTCCAGCATTATTTCCTTCTATTCAATAAGATAGGTGTCATAGTACTATTTGGCAATCCCATATATGCCTATACAGTTATACTCCTCTCCGACAAGTTGCCATGGTGGAGCAATATCTAGGCTTTGCCTCATGTTTTTTACTGAACCACACACATACAGACATAAATTTATCAATTCACATTCAATTTTCATCTAAAAGAGATCAAATATGTCTAGCTTACCACAATTCAAGGAAATATTAAACAAGTACGTTGACTGGCGATGAGTTATGGCACAATTCCGATCTGCCTCTGTCCCAGGCTTTTATTAGAAAAATATGAGCTGGTTCTCAACGCACTTGCTTCTACAAAGTTTATTTTCAAAAAGTTGCCCTGAACTGACGCTCCTAATTGACTATATCCAATGGTCTAGCCAATGAGACCATGTTTACAAAAGCATTTGAAAAAATTTACCCTTCCTACCGTTTCCATTAACAACCAAAAATAGTATTTGCAGTCGACTAATCATGTTTCGCCTTACATATTACTCTAGCCAATCAAATCGTCTCTAACGTGGTGGCCTCATTTCCCCTAAAGCAGTGTCCAAACACGGCATTATGAGCAAATATGATCCTGTGTTGTCAGACAACACCACTATAGTATTTTGGCTATAATTTGTTAATTATTAGACTATTGGCATAACACCTAACATATTCTTTGTCAGCAAGTCCTAAGGCACCCAAATATATAAGTTTAATGGAGCCAAGTGGCTTCGTTCAAAATATGTATTTTCTTCTACCACATGTTCACTTCTATACGATGGGGTGTCTTCTGTACTGTCAGACTAATGTCAGGATTTCAGACGTAAAACAGTATTGTGTCATGTTTCCTAATAAGATTTTAAACCTGTTTTCAAAACCTAACCTCGTATCGGTAGTGTTTTTTATTACTGTTTATTTGAAAAAAATCAAGCCTGCATGCCTTTCGCGTGGGGTGGCATTACTTTTCAATCGCGAGACGACGTGGTAGTATTGCATGCGTTCCTCCGTACATCTCTCTCTCTCTCTCTCTCTCTCTCTCTCTCTCTTCTAAGCCCGTCTGTCTTTTAGTTACGCAGTGTATATAATGACATTAATGTAATATTAAATCTAGGTCATTACGCAGTGTGTCTATCACAAGGTTTTCTAAGAAACACAGTACCAGTTTTATTTTTAGAAACGCGTGTATTTGATGCAGTAGGCTTTACTAGCAAACGTGAAAGCGTTACAATTATGCAGAAGAAGCATAAAAAGGGGTTTTCTTTTTAGCTAGTATGACGTTCTATAACACAGGCGTACGCTATTGTGACCGCACTGTTCTTTTACCATTCTTCTTTCCTTTTATTGAATTAATTCGTTAGGCTTTACATTTACTTTCTAATTTAGATATGTGGATTTAGAATTTCACGACAAATTCTCCCCACTTAAAACAGACCTCACATGTCAGTCTACAATTCTATATACACATAGAGAAATTTGATATTATTCCTGGTGCTTACGGTGATTCTAATCACACGGATGGCGGCTTAGAAAATCTGCACCCAGGTTAGTTTTTCCAGAAATATACTCTATGCTGAACTGGAATGGCTGCAAAAGTAAGGACCATCTGAGTAACCTCGAATTTTCATGCCTAGCCTGCGCTAGAAACGACAAGGGTTTGTGATCCGTTTGCAACTTGAATGCCTTCCCATACAGATAAATATTGAATTTCGTGATAGCCCATATTACTGCAAGACATTCTTTTTCGCTAGTTGAATATTTTTTTCAGCTTTATTCAACTTTCTGCTAGCATATGCCACTGGGATAATTCCCCATCCAGTGCATCTGATTTCTGTAACAGGGTCGCGCCCAACCCGATATTACTTGCATCCGTTCTCACAATGAATTCTTGACTTAAGTCAGGTAATTTCAAAATAGGTTTGCTTGTGAGCTTTTCCTTCAATTCCTGGTATGCCAATTCACACTGTGCTGTCCAGGTAATTCGATCTGGATTTCCTTTGCGTGTCAAATCAGTTAACGGTGCACATATGGAATTAAAGTTTTTGATATACTTTTGGTAGAAACCACATAATGAGACAAAGGATCTCACGTCTTTCTTGGTTTGTGGTCTTGGGGCTTTCTTTAGTTTCTCTAAATTCTTGGGGTCAGGGGTCATGTTTCCCTGATGGACTGTGTGTCCCAAGAATTCTAATTCTTTACATCCAACACAACATTTGGTTGGTCGGGCTGTTAAATTCGATTCTCTAAGTCGATTAAACAGCATGTTCAGAGAGTCAATGTGTTCCTCAAATGTTTCTGTTGCTATAAGGATATCATCCATGAAGTTTGTGATGCATGGATTATTCAGAGGATCCAACAATTTCCTCATCATTCTAGAGAAGACACTAGGCGCATTCTTCAATCCAAATGGCAATCTGTTAAACTCATAGTGTCCCTCTGAGGTACTAAAAGCTAGGAACGGTCTAACCTCAGGCTTTACTGGAATCTGATAGTATCCTTTGCTCAGATCCACTTTTGAGAAATATTTAGCTTTATTTAGCCTGGCAAACAACTGATTTGTATCCGGCAATGGATCCACCTGACTTTCTGTGATAGCATTCAGCCTCCTGTAATCTATACAGAGTCTATGTTCTCCAGAGGGTTTTCTTAAGAGCACCACACTGGAACTATACGAAGATTCACTGTGTGAAATAATTCCTTCCTTCAACAAATAGTCTATCTCTTTCTTCAAGGCTTTCTCCTTAGCAAAAGGAATTGAATAGGCTTTCATACAGACAGGTGTGGGGTCTATCAGTTTCATATCATATTCCAATAAGTTTGTATGCCCCGGTCGGTCCGTTAACACCTCTGTATGATCATCTAGAACCTGTTGCACTCTCTCCTTCTGATTTTTCGTTAAATGTGTACTGATTTTCACCTGTGCCGCTGTCTCACAGGGGTGTAATGGATATTCAAATGATGAAAGTGGTTCCTTTTTCATCTCCATTGCAATGGACAAGGTCAACAAGTGTGTCTCTTCCAGATTTTCTCTTTCCAAATATTTCTTCAGGAGATTCACATGATAGATTTTTTCTTTCCCCTTCTTATCTATCTTATAATTTGTTCTAGACACCTTCTCTAGAACTGTATATGGACCTTACCATCCAATTTGTAACTTATTCTGACTACCGGGTAGAAGAAGCAGTACCTTCTCTCCCACAGCCAAATCTCTGTCTTTAGCTTTCCTGTTGTAATAGGCAGCATGTTTTTTCCTGGCTTGTCTCAAATTTTCATTGGCAAGTTTCCAGCCAGTTTTTAAACGAGTGGTCAGCTCATTCACATATTGGTATGAGGATGTAATATTTTCCTCTGCCTTTTCATCAGCCCACGTTCTTAACAGAGCTTCGAGTGGACCTTTTATTGGCCTTCCAAATAATATTGTTGCCGGGGCCATACCGGTTGAACTATGGGGTACCTCCCGATAAGCAAAGAGGGCGGCGTGAAGGTACTGGTCCCATGTATCTGGTTTTTCATGTGCCAACTTTCTCAGGATCGACATCAACGTACCATTAAATCTTTCCACTTGGCCGTTCCCTTGGGGATGGTACAGACTACAATGGAAGTGTTTGGCCTGAAAGATCCTGAAAGCTTCTTCTGTTAGTTTCCCCTTGAACTGAGAGCCATTATCAGTCAAGATTTGGTTGGGAAAGCTTAACCTTGTGAAAATTGTGAGTAATGCCTCTGCCACATGTTTAGAGTCAATGGATGACAGGGCTACCGCCTCTCCCCACATAGAACAGGTGTCCACCAGAGTCAGAATGTAGCTGTTCCTCCTCTTGGTTCGAGTGAGAGGTCCCACAATGTCCACGGCAACTCTCTCAAAGGGTGTTCCCACTATGGGCATTTCCCCTAGAGTTGCTGGTGCAGTCCAATGCTTAGGTGCTACTCGTTGGCACTCTGAACAGGATTTTACATATCGTTTGATATCTTCAGTTATCCCTGGTCAGAAATAGTGACAAGCTATACGCTGTCCTGTTGCGCTGATCCCTATTTGACCACTGAAGGGAATCGCATGCCCTAGTTCCAACACTTTAGTCCTATATGAAGTGGGAAGGACCAGCTGTCCGTGACCATTGGATTCAGATCCAGTCTTCCTATAAATCAACTTGTTCTTCATATAAAATTCTCCCTTGCCTGGAGGTGTATGACATTTGGGCAACTTCTTGAAACACGGCTTGAGTGTTTTGTCCTCCGCCTGTGCCTTCCTCATCTCATCTGGATGAGTATTTATTGCATTTTCCTCCTCCTGTTTAGACTGTGATCTGGTCTGCACCGTTGCCAATATCACAGGTCTCTTGGGATTCCCCAGGAAGACATATCTACACCCCAATATCAGAGGGTAGATTGGTTCATTTATCACTGCTGCTTTGATTACTCCCTCCACATATCGCGTTTTTACATGTATCTTAGCGATAGGGAGTGTCATGGTCGCTACTTCCTTGGTTGCAGCTTGAATCTCCACTGTTTCTGTGGTGTATTGATCTGCTTGCACCAGTTGAGAACTCACAACTGAATCATAATCTAAACCTGTATCATATAAGCACCTTATGGTGACACCATTACAGATTACATCTTCACACACTGGGGGTGGTACGGTTCCTGTAGTTCCTCAGGTTTGACCTTTGTTCCCTTCTTCCCAGATTTCATAGCAGCAAAATTAGGAGTTTTATTCCTACAATTTTCAGTGGTATGATTGTTCATCTTTCACTTTTTACACCACTTCCTTCCTTGGTTGAAAGATTTTCTTTCATCATATTTCCTTTCATCGAATTGTGGGGTTTTATTTTTATTGTCATACCGTGGCCTATCAAACTGGTGCTTACCTTTGTTCTGATCTCTAGGATCAAATTTATTAAAGTTCTGGGGTGCCTTAAAATTATCTACCTGTTTCTTTTTATTACCTGTTAACTCTGCTTGAGCTGCCTGATACCTTTCAGCGACATTTAGTAACTCGCCCAGCCTCTCTGCACCTTGTTCCATGAGAAACTTTCTCAGGTCTGGAGCCATGGACTCTCTTAGTTGTTCTATAAGGATCATTTCCTTAAGATCTTGGGTTTTCCCCAGAGAAGTCCATTTCTCCAAGTATGTCTCTAACCGGGCAGAGAACTGGTGATAGGTTTCACCTGACAGTAGTTTAGCATTCCTAAATTTTTTTCTATAAAATTCTCCATTCTTGTCATATCTTAACAAAAGAGCCTGCTTTAACATGTCATAATTTTCTTGATCATCTCTGCTCATCTTGGCGAAAACTTCATAAGCTGTACCACGAAGCCCCTGTGATAACTTTAAGCTCCACCTTTCTCTCTCTAACCCATACGTGGTAGCTAATAATAATAATAATAAATACTTTAAGCACCAAACACGGCGCATAAGGCAGAAACCAGTGCTCTCCAGATTGTTCGTTGTGACGCCACTCCTCTTAGCTCTTGCACATTATTTAGGCCCAACGTTCTTCCTTCTCTTATTATTGTTCTTCTGAGTGTTTCTTTTGGTCTTCCTTTTTTACTCTTACCCTCAGGAATTCTTTCCCAAGCGAGTTTTCTAAGACATTTGTGGAGACCTATTTTAACCGAGAGATGACACAAATTATTTACTGCTTCTTGGGATTGTCTGGGTGTTGAACTGAAGAATGCTAAATCATCTGCGAAATCCAGGTCCCCCAGGAATTTTCCATTTGTCCATTTTATACCTAATTGTTCATTGTGGGTATAGTTTCTCATAACCCAATCAATGGCTATTCCAAAAAGTAGTGGTGACATAATACAGCCTTGTTTCACCCCTGTTTCTACTGTAAACCATTCTGTATTCCCTTTATTTGTTCTAACACAACATCTTGCATTGTCATATAGCGCTTTGATTATATTCACATATTTTGATGGAAAACCATAGATTGTAAGTATCTTCCACAATGATGGGCGGTGTAGACTATCAAAGGCTTTTTTGAAAATCGACGAAGGTGATAATAAGTGGCGATTGCATTTCCACTGATTCTTCTATAATTGTTCTTAGTGTGAATATTTGATCAATACATGATCGTTTCGGCCTGAAACCCGCTTGTTCTTCTCTGATCTTTTCGTCAGCATGCAATTTAAGTCTTTCTAACATCATGCAACATAATAATTTTCCAGGTACTGATAATAGAGATATACCACGCCAGTTATTACAGTCTGATAGATCACCTTTCTTCGGTAACTTTATAATAATACTGTCTTTCCATTGTTGTGGTGGTTGTTCTTCTCTCCATACTTCATTTATAATATCTAAAATTCTCAAGAGGTTGTTGTCATTAACTGCTTTAATCATTTCCCCTGAAATTTCGTCAACTCCAGCAGCTTTAAAATTTTTTAATCTTTTAACGGCTTGTTTGATCTCATCCAGCGTGAATTCATCGCAAGTTATTGGCAAGGTGGTTGTGGGTGTTTCATTATTAAAATCAGGTGTTACTTTTGGTGGTGGTCTGTTTAGCACCTCCATGAAGTGCTCAGCCCATCTCTTCATTTGTTCTTTTTCTGTTGGTATTGAATTCCCTAATTTATCTTTAACAGGTGTTTCCGTAGCAGTAGGCTGGTGACATAGTTGTTTTGTAATTTGATAAAGGCACCTACTTTTACCAGTTCTTGCAGCATTTTCAGCTTCTACGGCCAGTTCATTGATGAAATGTCTTTTATCTCTTCGAGTTTTTGTCTTCACTTCTTTATTTAACAAGTTATACGTTAGTTTGCAAGATTCAACTGCACTATGTGTACTTGCCGCTAGTAGTTTAAGTTTTGCTGTTTTCCTTTCTTGTATTTTATCCCAAGTATCTTCTCTCATCCATTTTTTCTTTTTATGTACTAGGTATCCGGTGGTCGCTACAGCTGCTTCTGTCATTGCTGTTCTCAGTTGTTCCCATTTAGTATCGATTGTCTTGGTGGTGATATCGTTGTCAATTTTGCCTAAAGCATCGAAATAGTTGTTCATTTTGACATTATATTCCTCCTTTATATCATTTGATTGCAGTCTGTGCACATCTATTCTTCTATTTTTATTCGGTTGGTATAACTTCTTCAGTTTAATTCTCAGTTTAGCTATGCAGAGGTTATGATCGCTTCCGATCTCTGCACCTCTGTATGCTCTGACGTCTTGAACTGATGAGCGAAATTTTGCGCTTATGCAGAAGTGATCTATCTGGTTCTTAGTTCTGCCATCAGGTGAATTCCATGTTATCTTGTGGATATTCTTATGTGGAAAGATGGTGTCTGCCACAACGAGGTTTGATATTTCACAAAATTCTAGAAGTCTTTCGCCATTTTGATTCATACAGCCTATGCCATGAGTACCGAGATATCTTTGTACTCCATCGTTGTTGTCACCTACTTTGGCGTTAAAATCGCCCATGACTGCTATTATGTCATGCTTGAGTATTGTGTTGATTGTACTTAGAAGTGCTTCATAGAAGTCATCTTTTGTGGTATCAAGAGCGTCGTTAGTTGGTGCATAACATTGTACAATTGAGAGCTTGAAAAATCTTGTCTGAAATCTAGCTAATATTAGCCTCTCATTAATAGGTACCCAGCTGATAAACGATGCTGCTGCTTTCTGTGTCATTAAGATGGCTACTCCCTCTGTGTGACGATTATCATTACTACCAGAGTAGGATATAATTTGCTTTTTTTCTTCTGAAATATATTTTATGCCCTTCCCCGTCCATCTACACTCGCTGACACCCAATATGTCCAACTTATAATTATCCATTTCTTTAATTACTTCTTCCAATTTTCCGTCTTGATACATAGTTCTTACATTCCAGTATCCAATTTTAAAAATCTCCTTAGCCCCCAAGATATTAGAATGAGTCATGTTTACTGTCGAGCCTGGTTCTGTTTCGGTAACAATCGCTTGTTTTACGATAGTGACTTGTTAACTCTCTGATCAACCCTCCTATCCAACCGACCGATTCGAGGGTTTCGAGGTCAGTTATAGGAAAATATCTACACCACTAGATACTCTGATGTATCTTTTATTCTATAATTTAACATAACATGGTACTATCCATCGAAATATACACATTCCTGATGTAGCTAATACTTCATATCTATTTAGATAGCTCTCGATGTTATCTTCTTTCTCAACAAAATGATCTAAATGAAAGTTCATAGCTGAGGTTGAGGCTCCCTGACTAGCAGTGGCATCAGAGGTAAAGGGACTGGCACCATTTTCAGGAGCATGGCTTTGAAACTCAAACTCCCTTAGTCGTAACTCATGTTCCTTTGTAATTTCTTCTCCTCCTTTTCTGCTTCCCTTTCTGCAGTCAATCTTCTTTCCTCTCTTTCTGCCTCCAATTGGAACTTCTTAGCCTCAGCCTCCAATTGTAACTTCTTAGCCCCAGCCTCTAATGCCCTAGCCTCTTTGTCAGCCTCAATCTGCAACCTCTTAATTTCTTTTTCTGCCTGTAACTTTCTTTCAGCCTCTTTTTCTAATCTTTCAGATTCTAATTTTCTTTCTGCTTCTTTTTCTAATCTTTTTTCTTCACGTTCAATAAATTTGTCACATTCAGTAGTGACATAAGCAATCATAACTTGCCCGTCCATTCCTAACTCTTTAGCAGCCTGCATAGCAGCAGATCGAAATTTTGCCAGGTCAGCCATTTTCTAACATGCAAATTTATACAATATCTAACTAAGCAATTCAATCTATAACTAATTATCTAAGGACAACCACAAGCACTGAGAGCTCAACCTTATTTATTTCCACCCAAGGATACCTTTTAAATTTTTATTATTCCCTGAAGTGAATTAATAATAATAATAATAATAAATTCTTTAAGCACCAAACACGGCGCATAAGGCAGAAACCAGTGCTCTCCAGGTTGTTCGTTGTGACGCCACTCCTCTTAGCTCTTGCACATTATTTAGGCCCAACGTTCTTCCTTCTCTTATTATTGTTCTTCTGAGTGTTTCTTTTGGTCTTCCTTTTTTCCTCTTACCCTCAGGAACCCAAGTGAGCGCCTGTAGTGGTATTCTGTTGTTTTGCATTCGTAGGACATGACCGATATATGACCATCGTCTTTTCCTTATATAGTCGGAGACATATTTCTGCCTAGTGTCTTCTCTTATTTGTCGATTAGTCTTGAATTCTTTCCAACTGATGTTCATGAGTTTTCTAAGAAGTGAATTACCCCCAATATATATAATAGGGGAAGATTCAAAATCCAGGACGAGCCCCCAATATATGTGGTAAAGTGGGATGATATAAATATTTATAGGGGACTTAGTGTACTGACTGAGATCAGCTGTGAAGGTATCTGTATCTAATAAGTGTGGTGTGTTACAGATGACCTTACTTTGCTACCACATTTAGATCTCAATCACACTTATTCTAGACTATTGTGATGACTACGTTGAATGTCTAGGGTTATGATAGTGATGAAGTGTATGTTCACAACAACCAACAGACAGATAAACAATTTAATTTAATCCACAATACTTTACAACACTGTGACACTCACTGTTGCGTGATAAATTCTCGCAACATCGTTTTGTTTCAATGTCTGTTTTATAACGCAAGGGCAACAACTGCTTGGAATTTATAGTCACTTTTCTCGGTAAGCATTTGTCTTCTCGCGTTGGTATCGAATGCAGTTAAGTTTGAGCTGTGGTCATTTTTGCGCTGGACTGCGCATGACTTGTCTTGTTGTTTGGTCGATCGGTTTCCGCCCACGACTAGTGGAGTGAGCGATTTGGAATGGCGAAAGAGATGCCTCGTTGAAGAGGGGATCTCCGCTATTTTTTGTTCTGTCAGGGATGTGTAGTCCTCTTAATGGATATTTCGTTTATTCGAGATAATACCTCTAGTGTTTTCCCACATGTCGGGAGGCGTGATATTTCTGTGTATTTCATGAAAGCAAGGTAAATTGACTTTTTCATTAACTCTATCGATTTTGGGTCGTGAGCGATTTCGATTCATAGCCTGTCTCCGAAAGTCGTCGCCACGAGATGTTTTTTCCCAGCTCACATGTCGCTGCATTGTACTGCATCGGTTGATGCGTGTACCAAGGACCATTACTTGCTACTTTGTTAAATGAACTAGGTTTGGAAAACCTTTATTATCTAGAGGATATTTTTGTGGACATTATTTATACTTCGGCAGACGTGTCTGTCTTGCTGAAGTCAGATTAAGGAGAGTGAACTGATCTCATACATCTGGTTATCTCCTGGCTGTTATAGAAAAGGATGGAGTTTTCCACCTGACTACATTTACAGCACTATGAAATATAACATGCATCTGACTCATCATTGTAATGCTGTCTACCGTCTATTGCTGTATTGAATGTTGCTGTGATAATGACTGTTTGATGTGCCTACACATTTGCGTAACCATTTTGTCACTGTGGCGTCCACAATAAATAATGAAGAAAAACGTCAACGGCTGTTTCAAGACTCATTGACTTTATACGTCGTGAGTTTACTGACGTCCTATGTGGATTGCCCTGTTATTGTTGTATGAACATTGTTTTGACTGAACACATCTACACACTACACAAAACCAGACATGCGGGTGCCATCCATCATCATATGGCATCACGCATCATTTGGTGGCCATAAGCTGGTTTGATTCTGGTACTAGCAAACACGGGGTCCCTTACCCACTTCATTTTCAACAAGAATTCATCAGCATCCTTCAAGAAATTAACATTATTCAATACAGTCAACATCTTCAAAATTTTCAAAGTACTCGGCGTTGCCCGGTAAAAGTCAAAATTTCAATTTTTTGACGGAAACAAGAATTTGACAGTACCCGGCGTTGTTACATGTTGCCGGATAACTCGGACTGCTGTTATCTTTTACGCAAGTCAAGCAAGTTGCTGCTGTCAAGGTTCCAGTGCTGTCGTTTTTGTGAAGGTCAAGTGCCGGTTGAAACGGGTTGTTTTCTGAAGAAGGCCAAGTACCGATTTCCATCAACTTACTTTTGGATTAGAAGGTCAAGTGCCGAAACAACTCAACACACAGTACTTCAGAAGCTCTTGTACCATCGTGTTAGCAGTGGAAGCAGTTCAGATGTGCCATCATCGTTGGAGCTTCGCTCTTTAGGACTTTGATTGACATCCGTTTTTCTGCTGTTCGACGATTGGAAGCCTATAAGTTAAGTGGCCTGTTTGTATGTAAACTGTGCCCTTATACTTCTGCTGAGTCTTCTGTGTATCATCTCATTCTATATGTTATATGTCTATATGTTATTTGTATATTTATATGTTTATATTTCAGCGGGTTCTCGGTTGGGTGGTGTCTCCGTTAGATTATGCCACGTCATAGAGGTCGTCTATTGTGAGCGTTTTCTGTAGGGTTTGCAAATTTCCGATACTGGAATTTGCTAAGCGACTTCTGTTGCTATTTATGTTAGCTGTGATGACATGTTTTAATATTGTTTTCGTTATTATTTCGCATTCTTTAGTTTTGTTTTGATTTGTTTGTATTTGTTAGCCTACTCTTGTCTATAATTTAGTTTCATACAACATTTTTGTTTATACACTGTGGTGTCATGTATTTTGTTTAATTATAGCGCAGATATCGTCACATTTTTTGTGATATTTCATTAATTTCTGCTTTATTTTTAGTTGATTTCTGCGAAAGTTTTTGTATTGTTGCTGATCTTTGTTATTGTTTACATTGTTATTGTTTACATTGTTTGTATTGTTTACATTTTCAATGTTTACATTCTGCATGTGTTTACATAGTCATTGTTTACAGTTATAGTAATTAGTTAATGGGCTATGCTAATGCACTGTTACTACTACACTGATGATAAATGAATGATGAATAGTGTCGTGCACTATTGAATGAGAAGTGCACTTATGATCAAGAATTGAGTGCTGATATTTCATATACAAGTTCTTTGATTGGAGACTTGTTTCCCACAGAGACTGGGATAATATAATGTGATGTGAATATACAAGTGCTTAATTAAGACTTGTTACACTTAGGTTTGAAATAAATTAGTTAATTATTTCAGGTTTTGGACTCATATGTTAGACAACATGTCTACATTTGAGCACTTTATTGAGCAGGGTAAATTGCTTGGCAAGACTGGTGATAAGTTAGAAGAATTTGCAACTGCTCGATATGATAAAGCAATGGAAGCTGAACAAAAGAAACTGCATATGGAAGCTGAACAAAAGAAACTGCAGATGCAGGTGGATGAAAAAAGATTCCAAATGGAAATGGAAAAACAAAAAAGGGAATCAGAAGCTGAGGAAAGAAAACTCCAGCTACAGCTAGAAGCTGAGAATAAAAGACTTGAAAAAGAGGCTGAGAATAAAAGACTTGAAAAAGAGGCTGAGAATAAAAGACTTGAAAAAGAGGCTGAGAATAAAAGACTTGAAAAAGAGGCTGAAAATAAAAGACTTGAAAAAGAAGCTGAAAATGAAAGACTTCAAAAAGAGGCTCAGGCTGAGGAAAGAAGATTACAGAGAGAGTCTGATGAGAGGAAAGAGAAAGCAAAAATGGAACATGAAGAAAAGGTCTTAGCTTTAGAGTTGGAAAAATTGAAATTGACAAGCATGAGTAATGGTAATGATTCAAACAAGGGTTCATCTTCTGGTAAGGCTAATAATGATACTTTTAAGATTAAGTTACCAACATTTAGTCCTTCCAGTGATGACATAATGTTCTATCTGGACAGATTTGAACAAGCATGTACAGCTCATAACATAGACAAAGCAAAATATGTTTATCAGTTATCAGGGATACTGACAGGTAAAGCTCTAAGTATATTAAATATGGTGGATGAACCTGACAAGAACAATTATGAGGTTGTCAGGGCCGCTTTGTTAAAGAAATATCAGCTTAACGAAGACGGCTATCGTCTACAATTTAAAAACATGTTACTTGAAAATGGAGTTGAATTCTCCGAGTTTATTGCAAGAATACGCATTACTTTCTCACGATGGGTTGAACTATCTAAGACGGAAAAAACTTATGAAGGACTTATGGACTTAATACTTAGAGACAAAGTCATGTCGTCTGTCAGTGAGTCTTTCCTTGCTTTCCTTCATGAACGTAAACCTAAAACAATAAAAGAAATGGAAGATTTCTGTTGCCAATACGTAACTGCGCACCCACACATAACCATGGGTAACTCTAAGGTGAAAGAAGGTTTACCAGTTGCTTCGGCAGCTCCGTATGGTCAAAATTTTGCTCGTAGATCCCAACAAAATTTTGATAGAAAGGGTAGCGGTAATTTCTGTCAAAATCATGGAAATCAATTTCATGGTGATTCTTCTTCGAAGAATTGGCGACAACCTGATAGTACTCGTTACTATCACCCTAATAATTATAGGCATTTCAAAAGAGGATATGGTAATAGAGGTTATTCCTGCCGAAGACCTCAGAACCAAACAAATAGATGTTCGCATCAATGTGAACATGATAGTAATCGTGGAAACTGGTATTCGAACCAGGATAACAATTACAATAGAGACAATAATAACTGCAGAGATAATAATAACTCTGATAACTTCAGAGGTAATAATAGTCGGGGTAGATCTCAACACAAAAAAAAAAGAGATATCAGCAGGCTAATGCTGTACAACAGGAAACTGAGGGAGCCTGTAATCATGGTGTTGATAATAAAAACTTTGACGCTGTCACTGGTTCTGCTTTTGACTTTGAGAGAGCAAACAAATGCCCCCAATGCAGTACTTTATTCGAACCGGGTACCATAACTACTTTGAGTTGTGGTCACCCACTTCCCGCTCTTCCTGCTGCTGTTGCGCATGACGGGAGGGGTTCTTTAATCCTACATAAGGGTCTTGTTAATGATACTCCGGTCTCACTACTTTTCGATTCCGGATGCACCACTATTGGTGTTAGGCAATCGCTTGTAGATCCATCTTGTGCTACAGGAAAGGTTATTAAATGTGTCACATTTGGCGGCACTCTAGAAAAATATCCTACTGCTGTAATTCGCATTGCCACTCCTTTCTTTACTGGAGATGTGCATGCTTGTCTCTTACCTAATCCTATTGCGGACCTTATTATTGGTCGTATTCACGGAGTTAGGGAGTGTACCCCACAGCAGATTGCTGCTTGGGAAGATAATAACATGCAAGCTACAAATGCAGTGGTTACAAGAGCACAAGCTCTACAAACACCCGAAACTTCACTGAATAGTGATAATGAAGTTGATAGCCAAGATAGTCACTTAGTAATCACTCGTGACTCTTTCATAAAATTGCAAGAAGAAGATCCTTCTTTAAAAAAATTCTTCGTTCTTGCGAAGAAAGGTGATCCGAATCAGGATACAAATAGAAAATCTTGGATTGCAATGAGAAACGGCGTACTTGTACGTATGGTACAAGATTCGACTACGTCGGAACATTCGCAAATTCTTGTTCCCAAGAGCATGAGAGTGCAAATATTGCAACATGCTCATGACTCGCAATGTGCTGGACATATGGGTTTTGCCCGTACGAAGTCGAGAGTCCTTGCGGCTTTCTTTTGGCCTTTTGTCAATAAGGACATTCGTATTTACTGCCGATCATGCAAGGTATGTCAGGAGGTCAAATCTAGAGGACCACGACATGCTGCGCCTATCCAGGCTGCTGACATTTCTATTCGGCCGTTTCAGAAAATGGCCATAGATATTATTGGCCCTTTTAAGGTCAAGTCGGCCAGAGGACATCAGTTTATCCTTACATGTGTCGATATGTGCACACGTTGGCCAGAGGCTATTCCTCTTAAGAGCATATCTACTACAGATATCGCAGATGCTCTTTGGTTGATATTTTCTCGCTTGGGGTTCCCCAGAGAAATATTGTCAGACCATGGCACTCAACTCATATCTGACACTATGTCACAGGTAATGTCTACCTTACATATTGAACGATCTCTCAGTAGTATCTACCATCCTATGTCTAATGGGTTAGTTGAGCGTCTGAATAGAACGCTCAAGACTTTGCTTGGTAAGATAACTGAAGATCATCCTCAAGATTGGGACAGGGTTTTACCCGCGGCTCTCTTTGCCTATAGAGAAGTCCCTAATGAACACACAGGATTTTTTCCTTTCGAACTTGTCTTTGGCGCGCGTCCACGCGGCCCTATGTCTTTATTACACGATCTCATCACTGCCGATGATATTAGCGATGAAACTCAATCCTCATATGAGTATGTCATTGCTCTTAGACAAAAGATCATTGAGGCATGTAAGCTAGCAACTGCTTCATCAGAAATTGCTAAAGAGAAGGCAAGACAGTTTGCTAACAAGAATAGATGTCTACGACAACTTTGTCCAGGTGACAAAGCATTCGTCCTACTCCCCAGTAGGGAAAATAGACTTCTTATTGCATGGAAAGGTCCGTATGCAATAGTCTCTCGGATTTCCGATGTTGACTATGTGGTCGATATTGATGGAAAGCATAAAACTTTCCACATAAACATGCTTTCGGAATTTCACGAACGTCCGGACTATTTGCTGCCTATTTTCCAGGCAACGGATGATGCTCCTGCACCTCACGGTCATTATTCATCCCTGTCTGTCATTCAGGATGAGGAAGCTACCTTCTCTGATGTCAACCTTCCCCTTCCAGTGGTTCCATTACATTCCACGGAATCTTGGAAAAACGTTTCTGTTTCTCCTAATCTTTCTGGTGACGAACATCGACAAGTCTCGTCGATGTTACAAACATTTCAGGATGTTCTCACTGACATTCCTGGACACACAGATGTCATAGAACATGACATAATTCTTACCGACAATAATCCAATTAGGGTTAGGCCGTATCCTATTCATATACACTTTCAGTCGCAAGTGGAAAAGGAATTGGATGAAATGATTCAATTAAATATAATTGAACCATCGACTTCACCATATTCTTCTTCCATGGTTATTGTCCGGAAGAAGGATAAGAACATACGAATTTGCGTTGATTATCGCAAATTGAATGAGGTCACAAAGTTCGACGCTGAACCGATGCCTTTGTTAGAAGATCTACTGATTAGACTTTCTAATTCTAGATTCTTCACTAAACTTGACTTGTCTAAAGGTTATTGGCAAGTGCCTTTAGCAGAGCATGCCAACCTCTTACTGCTTTTTCTACACCTAGGGGTCTATTTCAATGGAATGTTATGCCTTTTGGTCTCATGAACGCCCCTGCCACTTTCGTTCGCATGATGCGTCGAATTCTGTCACATCGTTCGGATGTCATCGCATACTTAGATGACATCTGTCTCTTCAGTGATACCTGGGAAGATCACTATTAGGGTTATATGACTTACTGTCCACTCTACGTGAGAATAATTTGACAGCAAAACCTTCTAAAGCTTTTGTTGGTTTTGGTGAAATCTCTTTCCTGGGTCATCGTGTTGGTCATGGTCTCTTGAAGACAGAAGACCACAATACTTCCAAAATACTGAACATCTCTGTTCCTAAAACGAAGAAACAAGTTAGGAGTCTCTTAGGTTTAATTCAATTTTATGGGAGATTTATTCCAAATTTATCTTCGATCATGGCACCTCTATCAACATTGTTGAAGAAAGGTTCGCCTAATCTGGTCCGTTGGTCTGAAGAATGCCAATCTTCACTAGACCAAATCAAGAATATATTTTCTTCTCCTCCCATCTTAAGATTACCTACTCTTGATAGGACTTTTGTTCTTCGGAGTGATGCTTCATCCACTGGGATTGGAGCAGCACTGATGCAAGAATATGCAAATACTCTGCATCCTGTTATGTACATTTCTAGAAAACTAAATGCGGCAGAGAGGAACTACTCGGTTTTAGACCGTGAGTTGTTAGCGATGGTTTGGTCAATTCTAAAACTACAAAGATTCCTCCTGGGCGCACATTTCATTCTAGAGACTGATCAGAAAGCTCTTACAGCTATTCAGACTAAGAATTTGAAGAGTTCGAGATCCACTCGATATGCTATAGCTCTTCAACCTTTTCGCTTCACGGTACGAGCTGTCCGTGGTGCGGATAATGTGATGGCTGACATTTTGTCTAGATGCCCACATGACTCCAACTAATACTTCTGTCCTATATTTCCATATATTACAGAGTCATAACACACCTATATTTCTACAATAGATTAGCACATCTGTACTACTTTATATGTACACACTATCGTGCTTTGTTGTCATCTTCTTCTGTTCGTTTTTTAAGATGATAGAGGAGGACTGAGTAGTTAATATAAGGGCCGTTAGTTTACTAAACAGCCACAATTATTAATAATGTATTGTACCTTATGAAGCATATTAGTTATTAATTAGCATTATATTGCTTGTACTTTCTCAGAATGTCATTGTTGAGCTGAGGACTTACCTTACGAGTTCTAGATTGTGTACTTACCCTCGGAATACCAGAGCATATATCCTGGATCGTCATGTAGTTTAACTTTACTATGTACTTATTTCATTACATGTCAAAGAATGTACTATTTAAATTTTCCTATCAGATTTGTACATCCATTTTTAAAGACAATATTAGAGTATGCTGTTTAATGATGATTATAGTAACTTGCATACGTATATTGTGTTTACATGCTAACGTGATGTGTGTTGGTGACACCTCCCCGATGTGAATATTTTTTTTGAGACATATTTATTTTTCTGTTGAGGTATATCCTCACCAGACACTCTATAATTAGCCTATTGTTTGGCAATTTAATTAATTATCAGCGCATAATTCGTGCGTTTTGAGCCGCTTATCGCTTGCTCTTTGATATTGAAAAAAAAAATATGTTCCACATTTTTTTTTTTATCGGGAGGAGGTGGTGATATGTTGCGTGATAAATTCTCGCAACATCGTTTTGTTTCAATGTCTGTTTTATAACGCAAGGGCAACAACTGCTTGGAATTTATAGTCACTTTTCTCGGTAAGCATTTGTCTTCTCGCGTTGGTATCGAATGCAGTTAAGTTTGAGCTGTGGTCATTTTTGCGCTGGACTGCGCATGACTTGTCTTGTTGTTTGGTCGATCGGTTTCCGCCCACGACTAGTGGAGTGAGCGATTTGGAATGGCGAAAGAGATGCCTCGTTGAAGAGGGGATCTCCGCTATTTTTTGTTCTGTCAGGGATGTGTAGTCCTCTTAATGGATATTTCGTTTATTCGAGATAATACCTCTAGTGTTTTCCCACATGTCGGGAGGCGTGATATTTCTGTGTATTTCATGAAAGCAAGGTAAATTGACTTTTTTCATTAACTCTATCGATTTTGGGTCGTGAGCGATTTCGATTCATAGCCTGTCTCCGAAAGTCGTCGCCACGAGATGTTTTTTCCCAGCTCACATGTCGCTGCATTGTACTGCATCGGTTGATGCATGTACCAAGGACCATTACTTGCTACTTTGTTAAATGAATTAGGTTTGGAAAACCTTTATTATCTAGAGGATATTTTTGTGGACATTATTTATACTTCGGCAGACGTGTCTGTCTTGCTGAAGTCAGATTAAGGAGAGTGAACTGATCTCATACATCTGGTTATCTCCTGGCTGTTATAGAAAAGGATGGAGTTTTCCACCTGACTACATTTACAGCACTATGAAATATAACATGCATCTGACTCATCATTGTAATGCTGTCTACCGTCTATTGCTGTATTGAATGTTGCTGTGATAATGACTGTTTGATGTGCCTACACATTTGCGTAACCATTTTGTCACTGTGGCGTCCACAATAAATAATGAAGAAAAACGTAAACGGCTGTTTCAAGACTCATTGACTTTATACGTCGTGAGTTTACTGACGTCCTATGTGGATTGCCCTGTTATTGTTGTATGAACATTGTTTTGACTGAACACATCTACACACTACACAAAACCAGACATGCGGGTGCCATCCATCATCATATGGCATCACGCATCACTCACATACATAGAACACTCTATAAGACTATCTTAATAAGTCAAGTGTTAACTTTTAAAACATGTATTAATTCCTTTCAACAATAGATATCCTGATTCAACTACAAAGTGAATCAGGAATCACAATCAAATGTAATCACAAGTTGTATGTACACAATTTATAGATATGATCTTTGTACTGACATATATTATTATTACAATATGTATGTAAGTAGTGATGTAGTACTATGAGGTAATACTGGCTTTTCAAGCTAGGTTGTTGTTTGTCATCATGACTTCATGTGTTTGTTGCTGGTGGAAATAATATTTGAAAGGTTCACAGTTTCTTTTTATTTGAAAACAAATAACTGTCCCTCTTGATTTAATGTACAGTAAATTTTAGAGGGAGGGTATAAAACAAGATTGAGCTGCTCTGGCCAACGAAATCTTATCTTCTGTGTGGGCGGCAGGAAAACTGTCTCCTCTGCTCGCTTGCTTCTCAGTTATCTTGAAAAACAACCCTGGTCGATATCTTGAACAAGGAGTATGCTACTAGAATCTGGATTCAGCAAAACTCCGACCAGGTGCTGCTCTAATACTTCAGTACCACGGTCCCTGAAATAAGAAGGTTGTACCTCCTACTTCAGAACTAATTTATAATCTATTTCCACACTGAAGCACAATACATAACAAACACCGAGTTCAGCGCGGTAGGCCAACTGCTAGCTTCTCATGTAACAATATACACCAGTATTCCTCTCCCTAATGGTTACAACGCCTCTGCAATTCCAGCATTATTTCCTTCTATTCAATAAGATAGGTGTCATAGTACTATTTGGCAATCCCATATATGCCTATACAGTTATACTCCTCTCCGACAAGTTTTTTTCATGGTGGAGCAATATCTAGGCTTTGCCTCATGTTTGTTACTGAACCACACACATACAGACATAAATTTATCAATTCACATTCAATTTTCATCTAAAAGAGATCAAATATGTCTAGCTTACCACAATTCAAGGAAATATTAAACAAGTACGTTGACTGGCGATGAGTTATGGCACAATTCCGATCTGCCTCTGTCCCAGGCTTTTATTAGAAAAATATGAGCTGGTTCTCAACGCACTTGCTTCTACAAAGTTTATTTTCAAAAAGTGGCCCTGAACTGACGCTCCTAATTGACTATATCAAATGGTTTAGCCAATGAGACCATGTTTACAAAAGCATTTGAAAAAATTTACCCTTCCTACCGTTTCCATTAACAACCAAAAATAGTATTTGCAGTCGACTAATCATGTTTTGCCTTACATATTACTCTAGCCAATCAAATCGTCTCTAACGTGGTGGCCGCATTTCCCCTAAAGCAGTGTCCAAACACGGCATTATGAGCAAATATGATCCTGTGTTGTCAGACAACACCACTATAGTATTTTGGCTATAATTTGTTAATTATTAGACTATTGGCATAACATCTAACATATTCTTTGTCAGCAAGTCCTAAGGCACTCAAATATATAAGTTTAATGGAGCCAAGTGGCTTCGTTCAAAATATGTATTTTCTTCTACCACCCGTTCACTTCTATACGATGGGGTGTCTTCTGTACTGTCAGACTAATGTCAGGATTTCAGACGTAAAACAGTATTGTGTCATGTTTCCTAATAAGATTTTAAACCTGTTTTCAAAACCTAACCTCGTATCGGTAGTGTTTTTTATTACTGTTTATTTGAAAAAAATCAAGCCTGCATGCCTTTCGCGTGGGGTGGCATTACTTTTCAATCGCGAGACGACGTGGTAGTATTGCATGCGTTCCTCCGTACATCTCTCTCTCTCTCTCTTCTAAGCCCGTCTGTCTTTTAGTTACGCAGTGTATATAATGACATTAATGTAATATTAAATCTAGGTCATTACGCAGTGTGTCTATCACAAGGTTTTCTAAGAAACACAGTACCAGTTTTATTTTTAGAAACGCGTGTATTTGATGCAGTAGGCTTTACTAGCAAACGTAAAAGCGTTACAATTATGCAGACGAAGCATAAAAAGGGGTTTTCTTTTTAGCTAGTATGACGTTCTATAACACAGGCGTACGCTATTGTGACCGCACTGTTCTTTTACCATTCTTCTTTCCTTTTATTGAATTAATTCGTTAGGCTTTACATTTACTTTCTAATTTAGATATGTGGATTTAGAATTTTACGACAGCGATGTCCATTTTCTATAACATATCTATTTTATATTAATGTATAAAAGCAGTGCTGTTTTTGCAAGCAATGACATTCAGAATTTTTTCAAAACAACTGTAGGAGTTTGTCAGGGTTGTATCCTGTCCCTAGTGCTCTGTAATATATATCTAGAACATACTTATGCAGGAGGCTCTCTACGATTATAAAACAAACCATATCGATTGGAGGCCGACCTCTTTGCAATCTACGTTTTGCTGATGATATCGATCTTATAGCTGGAACAGAATCAGAACTTCAAGACCTTACCTCTAGACTGGAGAAAGTAACAAGAACGTATGGGATGGAAATTAAGATAGAAAAAAGCAAGATATTGGTGAATAGCCATAAGAAACATGTTCCGACCAACATTACGTTAAATGGGCAAACGTTAGAAGAAGTTAACACCTTTAAATATCTCGGGTCCACTAAATGTAGTGATGGAAGATCAAGTAAAGAAATCAAGACAAGACTTGAGATGGCCTCAGCTGCCATGACAAGGCTGAATGTGATATGGAAAAGTAACATCAGTTTTCCTGTGAAGATCAAATTATACAAATCACTTGTATTATCTATTCTCTTGTATGGGTGTGAGGGCTGGACACTCACTGCAGATACGGAGCGAAGGATTCAGGCTTTCGAGTATAAATGTTATAGAAGAATTTTGCGCATTTGCTATAAAGAGCACAAAACAAATGTCTATGTTAGAGAGAAAATAAACACCTATGCAGGCCACCAAGAACCACTTTTGTCAATAGTGAAACGTCGAAAGCTAGCCTGGTTTGGGCATGTAACTCGTCATGACTCCCTTTCGAAAACGATCCTCCAGGGAACAGTCGAAGGTAAACGGAGAAGAGGAAGGCAAAGAAAATCCTGGGCTAATAACATCAAAGAATGGGCAGGACACGGTTTTTCCACACTTGTACGCATTGCTGAGGATAGAGAGCAGTGGAGGACCCTGTCTGCTGATGCTTCCACCATGGCACCCCTACGACCCATAACGGGTTACGGGTTAAGATGAGATGATGATTAATGTATAAATTGAGTACAGTTTTTCTGTATTCTGTTAATGTCATTACGTAACAATGATGACATATTAAAACTTTGAAAAAAGATTGCTTTTTGCACTTTTTCAGGGACTCTCATATCTTCTGTTGTAAACTATAGTACAAAATGTTACCACGCTTTTTTTAACCCCCCCCCTGCGAGTTACCTCCCCTGCGATACAAGGACCTTTGCATGCAGCGAAGGTTTTTTAAAATTACCACCCCCCCCTATCGGAATGTTTTAGTACCCTTTGGGGCTTCGAATTTCGACTGGAATTATTTCTCGACAGCCGGTAAGAATTTGACCCCGTGACCGAACGGTAGCAAGAAAAGACGCGCGGCGCGGGGAACATAAAACCCTGCCGGCGACCCCCTCGTAGTACCAAACCCGCCGTACTATGCCAGCGGGACGGGGGGCCAAATGGTTTAACATAATAAAGTTTACCTGCGCCCCCTTTACAGCCTCCGCGAACCGCCCAACAACCATTCATATACAAAACACAGCTCGTCCCGCCCTGCCGTCCGATTTACATTCAATTTTGACAATTCTTATTCTACCTGGACCCGCTCAGTTTGACGGGACGTTACAGAATAACGTACATTTGCCTGAGACCAACCTGTCAGTTACATATTTCACCAGTTCAACCCCACACGAAGTTCAAGGAGGATCTCATTACAACACAACATCATAGTGCCGTTATTTCTTCTGTGTCTTTCTTATCCAGAAAACGTTGTTCACCATTACAAATTTATTTTTTTTTTTTTACAGCGCTCTGAATCGCATCAAAACGATTTTCGGTCCTGGGCAAGGTCGACCTTGCATCAGCCCAAAAGACCCAGTTCAGGCATACTCTCTGTGATGTCCAGGGTCGCGGACCACCGTCCGTCTAGGTCCGAAAAACGCCCTTTCCCAACGTTCTCTTCGCCCTTTTTTTTTTTTTTTTTTTTTTCCCGGGACCATTTGCCTTCTCCCATCCACTGGTTTTTTTTTTTTTCTTATTTTTTTCCCCAGACTATTTTATGTCTTTTTTAAATGAACCCGGACAGCATGAACCGAGAAAAATTTCAACAGCTTCTTTATTGCGATGATGGTATTTAAGGAAGCCAATTTCCTGGTTTAACGTTTAGTGAGTGCAGTACTGTCTTCTGTTGGTCTTTTTTTTGATGCTGTCGCAGGTATTCCTGTCCTCAACATCCTTCTGTGCAATTTCATTTTCGAATGATGTTGATCTCTTATAATGCAAACTGGTTTTTATTGAGTGTCCAAGTCTCGCAGCCGTAATGTTTCTAACTGGGGAATACATACATGAATCCTGATCAGTTGTAAACTTTGTTTCTTTTTCTTTGCTTGTGATGCCGTGCCATAATATAAGGTTTTATCTCCATTCAATCTGTAATTATAAATACAAATAACAAAGCCAGATTTAATAATCGGTTTAAGGTTTAACAAGGTTATAAGACAAATTTTGAATAATGATTAAAACAGAAAGTTGTCATTCCACCACTGTTGTGATGGTGATGAAACTGTTTATAAAGAGTTCATTCAAGGGGGGGTGGCAAGAGCAGCGGTAACGTTACGGTTCCATCCATTCCCTACTCTAAAAACATAACTAAACTGTCGTTTCTTGCTAAGAACTTCTAAATATAGAACTTCTACGCTTACGTTTACGTCGGATATGTCACGATGAAGATGATTTTCCCCTTCCCGTGAAAGAGAGCTCACGAAAATGCTCTGATTTTTTTTTTTCGAGCGGCGAACGGGGCGTTTCTCGGCCGAAACTGGTCATCTAATCCCTGAAAGAGTATTATCTGATGTGCCCTTAATCGCATTGTCCATGTTACTACCCAGGACCTTACACCTTTACTAAGACTTACTCGTCACGGTTATGCACTTGACTGGTACTTACCTGCTAAAACCAAGAGGAGCTGCCACTACTACTGCAACTACTGAACTACCGTCTGACAGAATCACAGCAATCAAACTTGTCCTTAAAAAGAACTTTTCCAAAGAGAACTTTTTCATTTCCAACCCTCACGTGTTTTGGCGGTAAGTAAAGAATTCATGTTTCGTCATCTGGCAATTCTCTCTCCGGCCCATCTCCCCCTTCCCTCCAATCTTTATTCTCCACGGTCCGAATCCTAATACCGATAGAGGGAGTTTTTGTGTTCGTTATTAGGCCCTTTGGTGGGCAGATATCCGCAGGGATGAAAGAATTTTAGGTAATATTCTTGTGGCAGTGAAGGTCCGCTGGTTGAGACAAAAAACAACGAAAAACTAGTCCTTCTTCTTGCTTGACTTTGGTACTAAACTGAAACCGTAAACCGTTGGGACTAAAAAACCGTGGCCAGACAGCCACCGTCCGTGACTTGCCAAAAAACCCGAAAAAAAACCGGCATATGCGGAATATGCCGTGAAACCGTTGCCAGACAAACGG
>JAMPIV010009676.1:0-107500 GCA_024509875.1 Oreohelix idahoensis
AGTAGCTTGCGCTCTGGTAACCACTGCATTTGCAGCATGAATATGTCGGCTTTTCCCATTCATTAATCTGCTGTGGGTGTGTACACTCTTATTATACCGTGTATATACAACCAAGTATCACATCGCTAACTGGATTCTGAGTAGAAGACAGCATGGATCTTCCCTGAAAAGAAAGGTGTATGTAAATTAATGATGGCTGTAGGGAAGGTTTCCACAGTTCCCCCGAATGTGACGCCACATGTTGACCACGTTGCCAGAGGCCAAGAGGGTCAATCAGAGAGTTCCGTACTCCGACGGTAATGCAGCCTGAATCAAACAAAATAGAGCAAGGAATAGAGCTAACGTACCCTCTGTTAAATCTTAAACAACCCTTTCCATGTTGAATTGATGCAGAAGTAGCTGTACAAAACAGCTGCTGGTAGACTTGGGTAGAATGTGTCCGCATCGGAGCGACGTGATCGCGCCTTGGGCTGGAATAGCGTTGAGGCATTCTTGACATTGTCTTTACCTGCTCTAGATCGATACAAGACATAGCAATATGGCTTGATTAACTTTATTGTCTTTATCATTTGTTAGTTATTTGTGCTTCAATTGAAGCAACATTGAATGTTGTTGTGGCCTACTCGACGATCTATCTCTTCGTCGCGATCGATTTTGACTATTGTCATTAAAATTGCTATAATTACTATTTCTGCTATCATTAAAATTTGGATGAGTCCGCCAAGGAGAGTTATCACTGTTCTGATGTTGGCTAAATGATTTACTCATAAATCTATGTCTATTTTCAGGATGATGTGATTGAGATCTCCAATGTTGTTTATTATTATTACTTTTATTATATTTAGGATTGTTGTTAATAAAATCTCGAGATCTGTGAGATTGGCCCCATGATACATTAAATGGAGCAGAACTGTTGGTATGTTTTTCCCCTTTATGAAAATGACAAAGTTGAAATTATCTTATTACTTAACCCCTGTGAAAATTCTATCGCTACTCATCGAACGATTTCTAGGGAAATTGTTATGTTGCAAATAGCTGGAAAGCAACGGGTAAATCGTCCTTAATCTGCGCATTGCTGATATCCATGTTAGGATGAGCGGTGCAGAAATTTTTGCAATGTTCTGACATTTCTTTTATATTACCAGGCTTACGTTCATGTAGAAACGCAAGAAATGCAGGACTTACTGCCGATAAAACTTTATCTCGTAATAATAAGTCAAAAATACCGTCATAAGATTTCTCTACCTTGGACAGTTCGATCCATCTTTCCAAGGTAAGAAACGTATTGAGAAAGAAAATCATCAAAATTCTTGCTAGATTGTGGGAGCATAGACTTGAACTTCATTCTGTATTGATCATCTGTCATTTGAAATTTGTTTAGAAGAGCGCCCTAAGAGCATCATAATCATTTTTAATCTATAGAGCTAGTAGTGTGATAAACAGCCATTGCCTCTCCTGTAAGTAATCTGGATAAGTGGGTGCAATATAATGATATTTATCCAAGTTTGTACGAGCCTACATGTATTAATCCTCAAATCTGTCCAGAAAGAGTATCACATCGTCGGATGGTGGAGTAAACTTTGGCAATTTTAGATGAACCTCTCTAAAATTCTCATGTCTAGATGAAGACTGGCCTTCATGAGTCTTTTGTGTATTACATTCACTTGACAATCTTATTCTATCAAATTCCAATTCGGCAAGTTTCAAATCATGCTGCCGTTTCTTATCATTCTCTTCTGTCTCAAGCTGAAGTCTTTTTTGCATTTTGTTCAGCTATTAATCTTCTTTCTTCCATTTCCTTTTGTTTAACTTCTATCTCCTTTTGTTTAACTTCCATTTCAATTTTAAGTAGCCTTTCTTTTTCCGCAACATCAAATCTAAATTTTTCTTCAGCCTCGAATTTTTTCTGTTCGGACTCACGCTGAAATCGTTTCTCTTCTAATTCAGCGGCTAATTTCATTTTTTTCTCATCTTCTTCAGCCATAAATTTCCTCTTCTTTTCATCTTCATCAGCATCAAATATCAAATTTTCTAATCTTAATTTCTCAGCTTCTAATCTTTGAGATTCCAGCCTCTGAGATTCTTTATATTCCGTCATAGCAAATGATCTAATCTCTTCCGGGGGTATATTAAGCGCCTTAGCCTGCTTAATAAAATAGTCTAAGGTAGAAATTATTCATGATTATTCTGAAATACTTCTACATAAAAGTGTTACTACACCAAGTGGTCTTCGTTCCTGTCCTAGAACGGTAAATTAAAGTCATATAATAGGCAATTATATTAATAATTAATAAAGTAATTTATGCAATGAAATGTTATGAAAGCAACAACGTGATAGACAATAGGCACAATACTGACAAGACACGATAATCAAAGACGAGTGAACACAATCGTAGAAATCAACTAAAATAAAAATGTGGAACTAAAATAGGATGTCGTAAAAAATTTACGAATGACATCTACGATCAGATAAATAAACAAGACAGTTGACAACACAGTGTATAGACATCAATGGTGTAAAAAACCGAACGAAAGTCAGGTTAGAAGGACGTAGTACTACAAACAAAAATACATCCCATAAAAACTAAAGTACGAGTAAAAATAACTACCAAAAACAACAATTAAAACTTGACGCTACAACTAAAACAGTCAGGTAATCACAGACCACCAGACACAGTGGACCTAAAATCCTTCTATGCTCACGCATAGGAACATTCCACTGAGGGAAGCCTGCAAAATAACTCCTATAGACCACCCAAGCCGGACCTCTTGTGAAACTGGTATTTTTTTCCGTCCTGAGTCGCCATTCCCAACCTCCCACGATAAAAACACATAAAACATAGAACAAATGAAACATGAATAAGAAAGTTGTGGACATATTAACTAGGAGATAAGATGCAGCTAAACGTAAAACGGTGAAATAACACGACGTTTTTACTTATCCACATTGATAACAAAAAGATATACCTCCCCTTCGCACCCGGGACTGCATGTAGAGACATCAGATTTGAAGTAATATAATTGCTCCCAGAGTCCAATGTTCTACCAAAACTTGAAAGATCCTTTTGGAAAGTCCCCCTGGGTTCTTACCCTTGACATGGGATGATCCCGTTAAAGTTGCTGTGATTGTCCAGGAATGTTGTCGCCTTGAAAAATAGCTATTTCAATTCAACCGAGTTTGAATGTAGACATTAGTTCGAAACCTGCTACTGAAAAACTGAGGTATTTTCAGAGCACACTGTGCCGCCATTTCTGTTAGAACTTCTTTTTTTTTGAAAGGTTTGTTGAAGGTGTAGAGTCTGTTATTATCGACTATAACGCGAATGGATCCCTTCTTGAAAAAACTGAAGTAATCAATCAAATAACAACTGCCAACAATGGGCACATCAGCAAATGTCAAAGACGGTTTCAATTATAACCATTTATTGGACGATGCACGATTAACGAGACAAACTGGTCAACAAGGATGACGGACGATTAACTATCAACATTACGGTATACAGCGTAGATTTCATATTTAAAGGCAAAACATAGTGAGTCCATTTCGTAAGGTAATCTCTTTTGAAATGTCTGACTGGTTATACAGTATTCCTTATCAATGGTATCCAAGTAAACAAATAAGGCATTTATGTGCGACAGGTCATCTATCAAATTATCTGTGACCTTGGCAAATGACGAAGATCCTTATCAGGTCTTCTATATGATAGAAACAATGTTCCAATATCTTTCCAACGTACTTTGCTGGTACTGGCCTCTTACTTTAATCAATGTTGAGTTATAATAATATCAATTCATGCCAACGACCTTCGTGGCATTAGAGCTTCTATATATATAATCCTTGATTCACCTCTGCTATACGTAGTATGTATTCGTAACGCCGAATACAGATTCACCTCATAATAAAAAAATCAAACTAAGCCAATCCTGGATCAATCGTGCGCTACGAAAAATCAAACTCACCAAGAATACTTACTATCATGTAAGTCGGTGCGTAAAGTTTATTACAGAGGTAGGACCACATATTAATAAATATGAGACTACCCTCATCTGTAAACGACTGTAAAAGGCCTACGAAAATGGCTCTACAGCATGTCAGCACGTAGAGCCCAACCTTGAATAAACTAACCCTGAACTGAACTTTATTATAAAAGGGACAGAAATTTTAAAGAAACAGAATCTGTGAATCCTTTAATATTATTTCCACCAGTAACAAACACATGAAGTCGTGATGACAAACAACAACCTAGCACTAAAAGCCAGTATTACCTCATAATAATACATCACAACACTACACTTATATTACAATACTATTATATGTCTGGACAAAGATCTTTTGTATAAATTCTTGTACATAAACATTGTGCTTACATTTAATTGTGATTCCTGATTCACATTGTAGTAGGATCAGGATATCTATATATTGAAAAAGCTAATACATTATATAAAATTTAACACTTGACTTACTTAAGATAAATCTTTAGATGTTATGTGTTTGTGATTGTCATAGTGTTGTAAATTGTTGTGAATCTTAACTTAGGTGTTTATCTGTCTGTTGGTTATTGTGAACTTACACTTCATCACTATCATAACCCTAGACATTAAACGAAGTCATCATACAATTCAAGAATAAGTCTGATTGAGGTCGAAATGTGGTAGCAAGCAAGGTTCTCTGTAACACACCAACCTTATGAGATACAGAGACCTTCACAGCTGATCTCATTCAGTACACTAAGTCCCCTCTAACTATATTTATATAATCCCAATTCACCACATATATTGGGGGTCTCGCTCCCGGGATTTGAATTTTTCAAAGCACCAATTATATTGGGTAGCTCACTTCAGGGATTTATAAAAATTAAAAAGGTATTCGTGGGTGAAAAATAAATAAGGTTGAGCTTTCAGTGCTTGTAGTTGTCCTTAGTATAATTAGTCATAGATAGAATTGTTTACTTAGACATTGTATAAATTTGCCTGTTAGAAAATGGCTGACCTGGCAAAGTTTCGATCTGCGGCTGTACAGACTGCCAGGGAAATGCAAATGGATGGTCAAGTCTTGATTGACTATGTGACCTCAGAATGTGATAAATTTATTGCCAGGGAAGAAAAAATATTAGAGAAAGAAACTGAAAGAAAGGTTAGAGAGATTAAGAAATTAGAGTTACAGATTGAGGCTGACAAGGAAATTAAGAGGTTGCAGATTGAGGCTGACAAAGAGGCTAGGGCATTGGAGGCTGAGGCTAAAAGGTTACAGATGGAGGCTGGGGCTAAGAAGTTATAGTTGGAAGCAGAAGAAAAAAGACAGGCTGCTGAAAGAGAAGAAAAGAGATTAGCTGCAGACAAGGAAGCAGAAGAAAGAAGATTAGCTGCAGACAAGGAAGCAGAAGAAAAAAGATTAGCTGCAGAAAGGGAAGCAGAGATTGCAGAGGGAGCATGAATTACGACTAAGAGAGTTAGAAATTCAAGGCCATGCTCCTGAAAATGGTGCCAGTCCTTTTATCTCCGATGCTACTGGCAGTCAGGCAGCCTCAACCTCGGCTATGAGTTTTCATTTAGACCATTTTGTTGAGAAAGACGATGACATAGAAAGTTACCTAAATAGATATGAACTTTTAGCTACCACGTATGGTTTAGAGAGAGAAAGGTGGAGCCTAAAGTTATCACAAGGGCTTCGTGGTACAGCTTATGAAGTTTTTGCCAAGATGAGCAGAGATGACCAAGACAATTATGACATGTTAAAGCAGGCTCTTTTGTTAAGATATGAAAAGAATGGAGAATTTTATAGAAAAAAGTTCAGGAATGCTAAACTACTGTCAGGTGAGACATATCACCAGTTCTCTGCACAGTTAGAGACATACTTGGAGAAATGGACTGCTCTGGGGAAAACCCAAGATCTTAAGGAAATGATCCTTATAGAGCAGCTAAGAGAGTCCATGGCTCCAGACCTGAGAAAGTTTCTCATGGAACAAGGTGCAGAGAGGCTGGGTGAGTTACTAAATGTCGCTGAAAGATATCAGGCAGCTCAAGCAGAGGTAACTGGTAATAAAAAGAAACAGGTAGACAATTTTAAGGCACCACAAAACTGTAATAAGTTTGATCATAGAGATCAGAACAAAGGTAAGCACTAGTTTGATAGGCCACGGTATGATAATAAAAATAAAACCCCACAATTCGATGAAAGGAAATTTGATGAAAGAAAATCTTTCAACCAAGGAAGGAAGTGGTGTAAAAATTGTCAGATGGACAATCATGATACTGACCGTTGTAGAAGGAAACCTGTGTATATGGCCACCCTTCAGGTCAGGTCGACCTCTAGAAAGGAGGAGGATATTCTGATAGATACCACTCCAGATGAGATGAGGAAGGCGCAGGCTGGGGATAAGACCCTCAAGCCTTGTTTTAAGAAATTGTCAAATTGTCATACACCTCCAGGAAAAGGAGACTTCTATATGAAGAACAAAATTATTTATAGGAAGGCTGGATCTAGATCCAAGGGTCAGGGACAGCTGGTACTTCCTAAAAAGTATAGGGCAGAGTTAATAAGGAGCTTACATGTGAAACAAGATGGGGACCATGAGAAAATAGGTACTGTAGTGGTTTGATGGTATTGTATGATGGTGATATTACTAAGTGTAATGTATGAGGTCAGCTGTGAAGGCTCCTGAGATAAAATGTAGTTGTGAATTTTCAGAAGGCCTTTCTTGCTACCACTACGACCTCACACCTATCTTTTTTCCTAATGAATGTGGCTACGTTATAATCTAGGGTACTGAATGTAATGTGTTGTATTGACATATACAAACACACACACACAGATATTAAATAATATATTATCAATAAAATTTAGAACACAATGAACTAAATCCAGCTGGTGAAATTTTAGAAAGTAAATCTTTTTTTTAAATTTATTTGTTCTGAACCAAGGTTTTATTTGGCCAGAACATATGAAAAGATTTTGGAATTTATGAGTGAATGGCATGAATAAATGACATGATAAATAAAATGTGTGTACGTATACAAATTTTAAGATTAGTTAGTATTTCTACAGTTTATAATTTTATTTTCCCTGGGAGAACGATGAATAGATGTGCTGTTGGGGTGGCTTCATCCCTCCCTGTCTAAGTTTACCAAACATTGTCCGTTAATGATGGAAGTAAATGGGATGTTTTAGTAGGAATTCACTTTGGGTGTTATGTCTATGAAGTTGGTGTAAATCCAGCAGACCAGCCTGCTTACGTAACTTTGAAGGTGTAGCGCTGGTGCTGGAATCTGGTGGCCCCACCTCTCCGTGCTTGGGGGCAATATATCGGGTGGCCCCACCTCTCCGTGCTTGGGGGCAATATATCGGGTGGCCCCACCTCTCCGGGCTTGGGGGCAATACAAGGCTGTTCTGCCGAGATGCGACACTGCACGGGTCCTCACTGTCAATTATCTAACCAGCATTTGACACCACCTTTTGGTGTCGACATAAAAACTCACAGCTCTGAAATAAAGTATTGGTTTGGGTTCAGAACCTTACCTAAGGAGCCACTTCTACACGTAACAATTTACAATAACACCATTTAGACAGGGTCAGATCTCTCTGACCATACAACACACCTTACCAAGTTGGTTTCCCATAGGATAAGTTCTCCCAGACTACATATTAAATATACAAAGAAATAATTTCAATCTTACCAGATTATGAATAAAGAACACAGAAATGCTAGCAAAACTCAGCTGAGCTGCTGGCTATAGTATGGCGTCCCTGAACTTATTTCAATTTATTTCATTTGGAAATCACCACACTTGAAATTTACTGTGTCTATCACTGGACAACTATTGAGGAATGGCCCCAAATGCGCGTCTGAGCGCCGATAATATGATTGTCTGTGGCCAATCAATGCCTTGGTTTTTTTAAATTCAAATTTCCTACACTAAAGTCATTTCAGTCATGCTTCAGTCAAGTATGGATTTTTATCTGTTAGTCCGTCCGTCTCTACTTGCGTTTTCACAAAAACGTACTTGTTTTTTTGAACCAACCTATTCGTCCCCCTCTACACTTTTTGTCTGTAAAAGTTATTTTTAGCCACAGCTTCCACGAGTTCCCCTTGTGTTTCATTCTAACTGGATTTGGGCACTTGAGTCTTCAAGGTCGCGATTTTTGTGGAACTAGTGACATGTTAGATTCAATGCAGTCTTTCGCTGATGTGAACAACACTGTCTTTTGTCATTATCTTCATTATTATCTATCCGTCTGTATAAATAAAAGCATATTATTTCACTGCTCAGAATGGGCCATCCGGCCAGCTAATTTTCTTAATATTCCTAACATTAATATTAAGAAAAAGTAACTTTTTAAATTTTGTAATATTTCAAGCATCTGCGTTTGCCGCTGAATTCAAATAAAAGGCTTGGTATCGCAAAAGCGTCCAATAAATGACTGTGGCGTATCATATCCAAGGTCCCTTCTGTCGAGTTCCTTACTTTATGTCAACTTGGGAAACGTGACTTTTTCTCCGTTCCCCCCCCCCCCCCCCCCCCCCCCCCCCAATTGCGTCTCCTTAGCCTTGTTAGTCTCACGCAATTTTTTCAGTCCTATTTTTTTTTCCTTTTGATCCGCCGTTCTCATCCCGTTCAAATGGTAACCGTTTTGATTTCCCGTCTAGCAAGTCAATTTTTATGGAGGGTGATGACCCGCGGTCAGGGCGATCATGTACTATCAGCAGCTTACGCATTATGTTTTTTATCCTTACATTTTATCCTTTGGAGATATTTTTACGTTGTATCACTTGTTAATTTTATGACACATCTCCCCACTTGAAAACATGCCTACGGCAAGTTCTAAAACCAGTGATACACATAGATAAAATCTCTCCTCACGTCTGCCACTACTCTAATTTTGATCACAGGGGTGCCGACTGAGGAAATCTGCACCGACATTCAATTTGCCTGGGATATATTGGATACTAAACTGATAAGGTTGAAGCAATAAAGACCACCTCAGCAATCTTGCGTTTTCATGCTTAGCCTGAGATAAGAATACGAGAGGCTGATGATCCGTCTCGACCACAAAAGTCCTACCATACAGATAGATTTGAAACTTCTTTATTGCCCAGATTAACGCTAAACATTCTTTTTCGCTTGTGGAGTATCCTTGTTCCGCCTTATTCAATTTGCGGCTTGCATAAGCGACTGGTTTCAGTTCCCCATCAGGTGAAGATGATCTTTGCAACAAAGCCCCTCCGAGTCCTACATTACTTGCATCGGTTCTTAAGACAAAGTCCTGTGTCAAATCAGGCAGTTTGAGAATAGGCTTGCTAGTGAGTTTTTCCTTTAACTCTTGGAACGCTAGTTCACATTGTGCAGTCCAAATAATTTTATCTAGAAGTCCCTTGCGAGTCAGATCAGTCAGAGGAGCACAAATAGCGTTAAAATTTTTGATGTATTTCTGATAAAATCCGCATAACGACACGAATGATCGCACGTCTTTTTTTGTTTGTGGTCTAGGTGCTTGTAACGAACAGTTTTAGTGTAAGGGGAAGTAAACTGGAGTATGTTAGTAGTTGAAATAGATTTTGAGTTATAGCACTTAGTTGCTTGTTAGCTATCGAATTATTTAGAGAGTATCTCGTGATAGTTTCGAGAGACAGATTACAGACAGCGTGAAAAGCGCTGATATATTTATTCTGTAATGTTTGAGCGGAGTGAGAATAGCTCGCGGCTAGGAGCAGATGATTGATTGACTGAGTTGTGTTGACCGTGAGGAAGTCTCGTGACTGCTTTTGAGCGGGACGAGTGTGTTATCTAGGGAGAGGGTTCCGGGCGTTTTGACCGGCTAGGAAGACAGTGTTTTTGGGAAGTGTGAAATGCCTGTACAGTGCTGAATTTTAAAATGTCGGCGGATTTTTAGCTGTGGGTACAGCGTAGTATGAAACTGTTGCAGTTTTTGATTATTGGAAATGTTTTATAACTGCAGTGTGCAGTCCTTTAAAGGCCATTATCTCCTGTGTGAGGAGTTTTGATTAATAAGAGTACTTTAGGCCATGAATCATTAGCTCCTGTGAGAGGATTGTTATTGAGGATTCTTTATAGCGCTGAGTTTAATAAGAGTACTTTAGGCCATGAATCATGATATCATTGTAGCTGCCGAGTGCGCAGTTATTATGTGGTACTTTATATCTTGTGTTGTGCTGTGAACGGTATTCTATGTGTATTTCATCAATGTGTTGTGACGTGAATAAACACCTATGAAATGTCATCATTCGTTTACAACCATCCATGGCTATTGGGTACTTACCTGTGTGGTGTAAACGACTTAAAAAACCAACACACACGCACTTAATATTACAAGTGTGACAGGGAACTTAACACGTATTTAGAAATAGCCCCGGAGTGGGCGTGGTCTATCTGTATCGAGAACTTGTGCATCGCTTACCAGTAGACTTCTACAGTGTTTGCCTGTGTGGCGTATATGTATGTATCAAATGTAGACATTACCAGATCCACAACACAGCAGCAACGTTAGCAGATAATCAATAAGACACCCTTACCGTACCATACATCAATCCTTTGTATCAGTTTCAGTGACAGCCATGATTGACTTTCACGTGCTTGACGGAGGTACAACAGTAATGACCTCCCGGATTTTCCTATTATCTTTAGGGGGGTGTAACAGTGGTGGCCAATGTGGGGAAGTGCATTGTTAATAGGTAGAGATGAAAAGGGATTGAGAGGTCCAAGACTTGGAGTATGGATCATGGACGATTTGTTGGTTAATGTGTCAGTATCCCTAAAGTTATTTGCTGAACATAACTTTAAGCTTCTTTGTAATTCAATAATGGCTAAGGATTTGATTGATTTGTTACAGCACCTTCGTGTGTTTTTGAAACAGTATATTGAGCTTGAGCACGGACATGTAGTTCAAAGGATATTCAAAATAATCCACAACGGTAATCCTGATGAGCAGAAAAAAGGAATTAGGAAATGAGAATCAATTAAAAATCAACAAACAAAATGCTCTACAGGAAAGAGCCAATTTTCTACAGGATATTGCCGAAAAGAAGGAATTAAGAGAAACAGTGTCGAGACTAACACATGATCTAGATAAGTCAAACACGGAACTTACTAAAGTGCAAGCGGCGTTAGATGCAGCATTGAACAAGAACAAAGAGCTGGAAATTCGGGTGAAAGACAAAGATGACGAAGTGGGTAATCTCACTCGGGAAGTTCAAAAAAAGAAAGAGATACATGAGAAATTGAAAGTTCAGGCCAAGAAATGTGAGAAATTATGTAATGAAACATTTTCTTGAGGCTGTTAAGTGACAATGCGAATTTTAGTCACCAAATGAAAGAAAAGTATACAGAATTTCCGAAGAAAGATGATGTACTTATGGATAATGATGATAGTCAAATTGAGGCACGACGAATTGATGCAAATAAAAAAATGGATGGAAAAGAGAGATTAGAAGAGTTAACGACTGAGAGAGAGAAGATGATTAAGATTGAGAGATTGTTAACAGAGGAGAGAAGTAAAGTTTTGACATTTGACAAATTAAATAGGAAATTAAGTGAAGAAATTTCACAAAAAAGTGTTGAAATTGCAGAAAGTACAAAAAGGGTAGAGGGTCTACTCGATGTTATTTTAAATAGCGGAATATGGTCTACTGTCAATGTTGACAATGCTAGACAGAAAGTTGTTTGCCAACAGGTTAAAAAGATCCAGCCCTATACAATCTGTGCTGATAGAAAGATTAGATGTGATAGACAAATATCTTTTCGAGGAAAATATAACTTTCGAAGGTCTTTTGATTCTGCTTCCAATAGCAACATATCTTGGCGGCAGTGTAATAGAGAGAATGATAAGGTAACAGTCAGTCCTGATAGATTTCAAGCTAAAAGCCTAAAGATTAAACGAGTAACTGATTTTGGAAGTTCTCAGAAGATGATAACAAGGGATAAAGTTATAAGTAGTGGTTCCAAGAATGAAACTCATTATAGGCGTAACGATAAAGATACTTATAGATCTGCAGATGATACTGCAAACAAGCATATTGTCAAAGAAAAGAATGGAAAGAGTTTTTGTAGGAGAGATGTTTCTAAGATTAGAAAGTACCAAGGAAATTCATATGATAATAATTTTCCTTCTCAGAGAGATAAGAGACAAGTTAATGTATCTCAACAGTTTAATTCTCAGAATTTTGAAAATAATGGTACAGACAAATACAAGAAGAGTTTTCAGTCGTGCAATAATTTTTCTGACAGATTTTTTTGTGCGGAGTAGAAACGTTAATCATAACAAGTCTAACTGGGATTATAGACATAATAATAGTCTCAAACAAAGAGGAAATGATGATAAATATTTTGATCAAACGACGAATAATAAGAGCAATTATGCTAATTTTGCTCGACATGAGCCTATAAGCATTGTTATTAAGCAAAGTAGCAATGATAATGATGTCACAAATACTACTGCTTGTTATGTTTCTGATTTTGAAAGAGCAGCACGTTGTTGTGAACTTAAACGAAGAGTCGATGACATCGTGGGGTGACCAGATTTCCACACGAACCACAGTGCGGGGTAATTGTTTGTTTAACCTCTCCGTTGTTCGTAGTAAATTTCACCATTCATTAAAATGGAATTTTCATTTGTTTTTTTTGAACAGAGGCGACTTCTTGATATGGGTCAGCGCTCCTGTTTACGTTAACGGCTGTTTACGGTAGCGGCAAGAATATAGGTCAACATTGTGCCCGAGTGTTTTCTCAAGCGAAACATATCAGCGTGCTAACGTTACATTAGACGTTTTACCCCTAGTATTTATGAGATGTCGGCAAGACCTATGGAGATTTTTGTTTGCGGTTGATTCTTTTTGTTTTGTTTGTTTATTAGGACAGTAGATGTTAATGTATTCTATTGCATAGATCATTATAGGTTGTTATATTATGATCATCATCTTTACGCATCATTTGATGTCTATTGTTTTTTTTATATGTATGACTGTTTTAATTATAAATTAGTTCATTTCGATGCTATTTTTATACTATTGTGTTTTGGATAATATGTAGTGTGTTAGATGGTAGTGACGTGTTGTTTACTATTCATGAATGCAATGAGCAGATTTATATTTAACCTTACTGGTTACAAACTTATGCCTATTTTTTTTATACTCTGGTGTAGAACTTGAAGTTTTTTTTTTTGGTTTTGTTTTACAGATGTGTTGGGTAGAATAGTTTTGTACATGATGAGTTTGCCAGCCCTATGCACATACTCATTAGTTGTAATGTTACAATAGTTATTTTTAATATATCAGATGGAGATAAATATAAATTTATAACTGAATAACACTATAGCTAAGCTGAACGTGATTGTCAGCCGGAAATATTTAAAGTTTAAATTGAACTGTATAGAGAAAATTAACAGCGTTTGCTGATATTGTTATTTGATTGAGAAATCTAGAGATCTGATTTAAGCACTTGCTTAACATACATTACGTTGTTTTCATATATTTGTAAACTTGTATTTTGGTAATAGTGTGTTTTTCTATGTGTTTCTCTGTGACGTATTTTTGAAAAACTTACACGTGTTGTTTAGTGTTTGCTTAGATGCAGGAATTGTTATATGTCTCTCATTTTGCTAAAGCTAGTTTTTTGTTAATTTGTTAATTATAGATTTGAATTAATTAAATTAAAATACTATTTTTATGTAACTTAGCATTACGAAATATTTTTGTACTGTATTTTTTGGAAAATATTTTTATTTTCCCAGACATTGTAATTTTTTATTTTTGTTTTTGTGTATGCCTAGCGTTTGACTATGTGCTATGTGTTATATGTAGGGTAATGTTAGTTCTTTAAAGAAAGTTTTTTGTTTGTTTTTGGATGTTATGTTGTATTAGCGCTTGATTATGCGTTGGTCTTGTAGCAATGCTATCACTTTTTTGTGTGGTGTCGATAATTTATTGTTGATTATGTATAACTTGTATAATTTGTTTAAATTACTGATTATGTTTTGTTTAGTTATAAACTATTTTTTTGTGGTATTAGTATAGGAATACTTTGTTATTTTCTTTTGTGCTTTTCGATCGTGTTTGTATGTATTTTGAAATACGTTGTTGATCTAAATACTTCTTTGTATACATTTTTATCAACGTTCTCTATATTCATACCTTTTGCTTTCTATCTGTCTTTGTTGATTATGCTTCATTCCACTCCTTCTTTTCTGTTGTCTTTTCAATATGGTTTCATATTTTGTTTACATTTCGTGCTTTATTTACATTTCACTTCATTTTCCTTGTATACTTCTTCTTTCGCTTCTTAAACTTTCATTCTATGTATTGTTACTTTAATGGTATAACTTAATATAGTGTAACTACTTGTGATATTTGTAATTATTTTACATATAACAAATTGTTTGAATGTAATATTATTGTTTTTTCCTCATATTCTGATTTCATACTTACCTTTATTACGGATCATTTTTTCGTTTGCTTGATCTTGTCTTTTCTTGTACTATCGGTTGTTTCCTATTTAGTTGTGCTGTATTCACTTAACTTGGTTTTGTAATGCATTATTTTTGGTATGCTTAATTGATTACATTGGATACTTCATTTTTACATTTCACTTAATGCTTATATTTTGTAGATGTCTTATTTTAACTTAACTTAAGGTAATTCTTATACGCATATGTTAGAGATTCATTGTCCTTTTAATTTTTTGGGGATGTATTTGTCAAAAAATTGATAGAATCAATTTTTTTCTCTGGGGGGTGAGGTAAGATGTAACGAACAGTTTTAGTGTAAGGGGAAGTAAACTGGAGTATGTTAGTAGTTGAAATAGATTTTGAGTTATAGCACTTAGTTGCTTGTTAGCTATCGAATTATTTAGAGAGTATCTCGTGATAGTTTCGAGAGACAGATTACAGACAGCGTGAAAAGCGCTGATATATTTATTCTGTAATGTTTTGAGCGGAGTGAGAATAGCTCGCGGCTAGGAGCAGATGATTGATTGACTGAGTTGTGTTGACCGTGAGGAAGTCTCGTGTCTGCTTTTGAGCGGGACGAGTGTGTTATCTAGGGAGAGCGTTCCGGGCGTTTTGACCGGGTAGGAAGACAGTGTTTTTGGGAAGTGTGAAATGCCTGTACAGTGCTGAATTTAAAATGTCGACGGATTTTTCGCTGTGGGTACAGCGTAGTATGAAACTGCAGTTTTTGATTATTGTGGAAATGTTTATAACTGCAGTGTGCAGTCTTTAAAGGCCATTATCTCCTGTGTGAGGAGTTTTGATTAATAAGAGTACTTTAGGCCATGAATCATGATAGCTCCTGTGAGAGGAGTTTTATTGAGGATTCTTTATAGCGCTGAGTTTAATAAGAGTACTTTAGGCCATGAATCATGATATCATTGTAGCTGCCGAGTGCGCAGTTATTATGTGGTACTTTATATCTTGTGTTGTGCTGTGAACGGTATTCTATGTGTATTTCATCAATGTGTTGTGACGTGAATAAACCCATATGAAATGTCATCAGTCGTTTACAACCATCCATGACTCTTGTGTACGTACCTGTGGTGTAAACGACTAAACCAACACACGCACTTAATATTACAAGTGTGACAGGGAACTTAACACGTATTTAGAAATAGCCCCGGAGTGGGCGTGGTCTATCTGTATCGAGAACTTGTGCATCGCTTACCAGTAGACTTCTACAGTGTTTGCCTGTGTGGCGTATATGTATGTATCAAATGTAGACATTACCAGATCCACAACACAGCAGCAACGTTAGCAGATAATCAATAAGACACCCTTACCGTACCATACATCAATCCTTTGTATCAGTTTCAGTGACAGCCATGATTGACTTTCACGTGCTTGACGGAGGTACAACAGTAATGACCTCCCGGATTTTCCTATTATCTTTAGGGGGGTGTAACAGTGCTCTCTGCAGTTTTTCCAAGTTCTTAGGATCAGGGGTCATGTTACCCTGATATACAGTGTGTCCCAAGAATTCCAACTCTTTGCATCCAATACAACATTTTGTTGGCCTAGCAGTTAAGTTCGCCTCCCGAAGTCTATTAAATAACATCTCTAGAGCTTCAATGTGTTCTTCAAATGTCTCTGTGGCGACGAGAATATCATCCATGAAATTCGTGATACATGGGTTATTCAGGGGATCCAACAATTTGCGCATCATCGTTGAAAATACACTCGGAGCATTTTTCAGTCCGAATGGTAGCATATTGAATTCATAATGTCCATCCGAAGTGCTAAAAGCCAAATAAGGTCTCACTTCAGGCTTCACTGGGATCTGGTAATAGCCTTTACTAAGATCCACCTTTGAAAAGTATTTTGCCTTGTTCAGTCTGGCAAATAACTGTTTTGTGTCTGGTAATGGATCCACTTGACCTTCTGTGACAGCATTCAGTTTCCTGTAATCTATGCACAGTCTGTGTTCCCCAGACGGTTTTCTCAACAAAACGACACTAGAACTAAAAGATGATTCACTGTGCGAAATAATCCCCTCCTTCAACAAATACTCTATTTCTTCCTTCAATGCCTTCTCCTTCGCGAACGGAGTAGAATAGGCTCTCATACAGATTGGGTTTGAGTCTACCAGTTTCATGTCATACTGTAGCAAATTTGTATGGCCTGGTTTATCTGTTAGTACATCTGTATGTTCCTCCAGAACCTGTTGAACTCTCTCCCTCTGGTTTTTAGTCAGGTGCTTACTGACTTTTACCTGTGCTGCTGTTTCACAAGGATGTAATGGGTATTCATGTGAGGTGAGTGGTTCCTTTTGCATCTGGGTTGCAATAGCCAAGGTCAATAAGGGGGTGCTTTCCTGGAGTGGTCTGTCCAGATACTTCTTTAATAAGTTTACATGATAAACTTTCTCCTTCCCTTTTTGTCAATTTTATAGTTTGTTCTAGACACCTTCTCTAGAACCGTATAGGGACCTTGCCAACCAATTTGTAATTTATTCTGGCTACCGGGTAGTAGAAGAAGCACCTTCTCTCCCACAGCTAGTTCTCGGTCCTTTGCCTTCCTATTAAAATATGCTGCATGTTTCTTCCTGGCTTGTTTCAAATTATCATTTGCCAGTTTCCATCCAGCTTTCAAACGAGTGGTCAGTTCGTTCACGTATTGATAAGATGAGGTAACAGGTTCTTCCGCCTTCTCATCCGTCCAGGTCCTTAATAAAGCTTCTAAAGGACCTTTTATTGGCCTCCCAAATAGCAGAGTTGCGGGAGCCATCCCGGTTGAACTATGTGGTACCTCCCGATACGCAAACAATGCGGCGGGCAGGAATTGATCCCACAGATCCGGTTTTTTCGTGTGCCAGCTTTCTCAGGATAGAAATGAGAGTCCCGTTGAACCTCTCTACCTGGCCGTTCCCTTGTGGATGGTACGGACTACAATGAAAGTGTCTGGCTTGAAATAGTTTAAAAACTTCTTCCGTTAGTTTCCCCTTGAACTGAGATCCATTATCCGTCAAGATTTGATGCGGGAATCCTAATCGGGTAAATATTGTAAGTAGTGCCTCTGCTACATGTTTTGAATCAATTGATGGCAGGGCTACCGCCTCTCCCCACATAGAACAAGTGTCCACCAGAGTAAGGATGTAACTGTTCCTCCTCTTGGTCCGAGTGAGAGGTCCCACAATATCCACTGCAACCCTCTCAAAAGGTGTTCCCACTATGGGCATTTCCCCTAGAGTTGCAGGAGCAGTCCAGTGCCTTGGAGCTACCCTTTGACATTCAGGGCAGGATTTGACATATCTTTTTATATCCTCCGTTATCCCTGGCCAGAAGTAATGACAAGCTATACGCTGTCCTGTGGCGCTGATCCCCATGTGACCACTGAAGGGAATCGCATGCCCGAGTTCCATCACTTTATCTCTATATGAGGTGGGAAGAACCAACTGGTTGTGACCATTTGTTCCAGTTCCGGCCTTCCTGTATAATAGTTTGTTCTTCATGAAATATTCCCCCTTGCTCGGAGGTGTGTGGCATTTGGGCAATTTTTTAAAACATGGCTTGAGTGTCCTATCCTCAGCCTGCGCCTTTCTCATCTCCTCTGGATGAGCATTTATAGGTTCACCTTCTTCCTCCTTCTTCTGTGACCTGGTCTGCACTGTCGCCATGATCACAGGTTTCTCGGGATTCCCCAAGAAGACGTATCTACACCCCAATATCAGAGGGTAGATTGGTTCATCTATCACTGCTGCTCTGATTTCTCCTTCCACATAGCGAGTTTTCACCGTTATCCTTGCGATGGGAAGTGTCATGAGTGGTATGTCCTTAGTCGCCCCTTGTATTTCCACTGTTTTCTGTGGTATACTGACTTGGGTCCACTAGGCTAGACTTCACAACTGAATCATAATCCAAACCTGTATCATAAAGGCACCTTATGGTGACCCCATTACAAATAACATCCTCACAAACTGGGGGGTGATAAGGTTCCTGTTGTCCATTAGGATTAACCTTTAATCTTTGCGTCCCCGACTTCATTGCAGCAATGTTTGAAGGTTTCCTTCTACAAAATTCGGTGTTATGGTTATCTTTCTTGCACCATTTACACCATCTTTTTCCTTGGTTCAACGGTTTTCTTTCATTGAACTTTTGGTCATTGAACTGTGAGTTTCTGTCGCGATAGTCATTTCTTGGCCGCTCAAAGTTTGTCCTACCTTTATTTCCCTGCTCTCTATTATCAAATTTATTAAATTGCTGTGGAGCTTTAAAAGTGTCTATGTGCTTCTTTTTAGCACCACTTACCTCTGCCTGGGCTGCCTGATACCTCTCAGCGACATTTAAAACCTCTCCCAACTTCTCTGCACCTTGTTCCATGAGAAATTTTCTCATGTCTGGAGCCATGGACTCTCTCAATTGCTCAATCATGATCATTTCTTTAAGATCTTGGGTCTTCCCCAGAGCAGTCCATTTCTCCAAATAGGTTTCCAGTCTAGCAGAGAATTGGTGGTATGTCTCCCCAGACAACAGTTTGGCATTTCTAAATTTCTTACGATAAAATTCACCATTCTTCTCGTACCTTAATAACAAAGCCTGCTTTAACATGTCATAATTGTCTTGGTCTTCCCTGTTCATTTTAGCAAAGACTTCATAAGAAGTACCTCTCAGTCCCTGTGATAGCTTTAAACTCCACCTCTCTCTCTCTAACCCATATGTAGTAGCTAATAACTCAAAACGTCCTAGGTACCCCTCTATGTCATCGTCTTTCTCAACAAAATGGTCTAAATGAAACCCCATAGCTGAGTTTGAGGCTCCCAGACTAGGCGTAGCATCTGAGGCAAAAGGGCTGGCACCATTTTCAGGAGCCAGGAGCCTGTAACTCCCTTGTAAATCCGTGCTCCCTTTGCCCTTAGTCGTAATTCGTGCTCCCTTTTGCAACCTTCTATCTTCTGCCTCCCTTTCGGCCTTTTTATCTTCTGCCTCCCTTTCGGCAGTCAATCTTTTTTCTTCTGCCTCCCTTTGCTGTCGTTTGTCTTCTGCCTCAATCTGCAGCCTCTTAATTTCTCTATCCGCCTCTAACCTCTTCTCTTCAGCCAACCTTTCAGACTCTAATTTTCTTTCAGCCTCTTTTTCTAATCTCCTTTCTTCCCGTTCAATATATTTATCACATTCAGCCGTTACGTATTGAATTAAAATCTGACCATCCATTCCCATCTCCTTTGCGGTCAGCACAGCAGCTGATCTAAATTTTGCTAGCTCCGCCATACTTTCTAAACAAATCTAGCAATAAGCAAAGTAAAATTTCCAATCTCTAAAGTAATTATAATTATTCTAGACCAAAATAATTCTAATTAACTAATTAACTAACACTGGCTGTGAAGATTCACCAACTTCTAATTGCCCTTTTAATTTAAAGGGACACTTTTAATTTTAAGGGAATTTTACAATTTTGTTCCCCTAATTTTATTTCTCCCACCAGGAGATCCTTATATTACTGTTTATGCTAATTATCCCTGGACAAGACCCCAATATATGTAGTGGTTTTGATGGTATTGTATGATGGTGATATTACTAAGTGTAATGTATGAGGTCAGCTGTGAAGGCTCCTGAGATAAAATGTAGTTGTGAATTTTCAGAAGGCCTTTCTTGCTACCACTACGACCTCACACCTATCTTTTTTCCTAATGAATGTGGCTACGTTATAATCTAGGGTACTGAATGTAATGTGTTGTATTGACATATACAAACACACACACACAGATATTAAATAATATATTATCAATAAAATTTAGAACACAATGAACTAAATCCAGCTGGTGAAATTTTAGAAAGTAAATCTTTTTTTTAAATTTATTTGTTCTGAACCAAGGTTTTATTTGGCCAGAACATATGAAAAGATTTTGGAATTTATGAGTGAATGGCATGAATAAATGACATGATAAATAAAATGTGTGTACGTATACAAATTTTAAGATTAGTTAGTATTTCTACAGTTTATAATTTTATTTTCCCTGGGAGAACGATGAATAGATGTGCTGTTGGGGTGGCTTCATCCCTCCCTGTCTAAGTTTACCAAACATTGTCCATTAATGATGGAAGTAAATGGGATGTTTTAGTAGGAATTCACTTTGGGTGTTATGTCTATGAAGTTGGTGTAAATCCAGCAGACCAGCCTGCTTACGTAACTTTGAAGGTGTAGCGCTGGTGCTGGAATCTGGTGGCCCCACCTCTCCGTGCTTGGGGGCAATATATCGGGTGGCCCCACCTCTCCGTGCTTGGGGGCAATATATCGGGTGGCCCCACCTCTCCGGGCTTGGGGGCAATACAAGGCTGTTCTGCCGAGATGCGACACTGCACGGGTCCTCACTGTCAATTATCTACCCAGCATTTGACACCACCTTTTGGTGTCAACATAAAAACTCACAGCTCTGAAATAAAGTATTGGTTTGGGTTCAGAACCTTACCTAAGGAGCCACTTCTACACGTAACAATTTACAATAACACCATTTAGACAGGGTCAGATCTCTCTGACCATACAACACACCTTACCAAGTTGGTTTCCCATAGGATAAGTTCTCCCAGACTACATATTCAGAAATATGTTTATTCGCTTCTTGCCCTAGGATAGGATAGGTGATATGTTCCATTGATCTCAACACTTGATCTGTCCTTCCTAATCATTGCTGGAGTTTATATATATTGTTTGTCCCTAGACCCTGAACTAGGGCGGGGGGTCTAGAGCAAATCCTTACTTGTTTGTAAGGCTAGATTTCGATATGGCAGTATCAAATCACTCGAAACATTAAACAATATTCAAAATATACAAAGAAATAATTTCAATCTTACCAGATTATGAATAAAGAACACAGAAATGCTAGCAAAACTCAGCTGAGCTGCTGGCTATAGTATGGCGTCCCTGAACTTATTTCAATTTATTTCATTTGGAAATCACCACACTTGAAATTTACTGTGTCTATCACTGGACAACTATTGAGGAATGGCCCCAAATGCGCGTCTGAGCGCCGATAATATGATTGTCTGTGGCCAATCAATGCCTTGGTTTTTTTAAATTCAAATTTCCTACACTAAAGTCATTTCAGTCATGCTTCAGTCAAGTATGGATTTTTATCTGTTAGTCCGTCCGTCTCTACTTGCGTTTTCACAAAAACGTACTTGTTTTTTTTGAACCAACCTATTCGTCCCCTCTACACTTTTTGTCTGTAAAGTTATTTTTAGCCACAGCTTCCACCAATTCCCCTTCTCTTTCATTCTAACTAGATTTGGACACTTGAGTCTTCAAGGTCGCGATTTTTGTGCAAATAGTGACATGTTAGATTCAATGCAGTCTTTCGCTGATGTGAACAACACTGTCTTTTGTCATTATCTTCATTATTATCTATCCGTCTGTATAAATAAAAGCATATTATTTCACTGCTCAGAATGGGCCATCCGGCCAGCTAATTTTTATATTCCTAACATTAATATTAAGAAAAAGTTACTTTTTAAATTTTGTAATATTTCAAGCATCTGCGTTTGCCGCTGAATTCAAATAAAAGGCTTGGTATCGCAAAAGCGTCCAATAAATGACTGTGGCGTATCATATCCAAGGTCCCTTCTGTCGAGTTCCTTACTTTATGTCAACTTGGGAAACGTGACTTTTTCTCCGTTCCCCCCCCCAATTGCGTCTCCTTAGCCTTGCTAGTCTCACGCAATTTTTTCAGTCATATTTTTTTTTCTTTTGATCCGCCGTTCTCATCCCGTTCAAATGGTAACCGTTTTGATTTCCCGTCTAGCAAGTCAATTTTTATGGAGGGTGATGACCCGCGGTCAGGGCGATCATGTACTATCAGCAGCTTACGCATTATGTTTTTATCCTTACATTTTATCCTTTGGAGATATTTTTACGTTGTATCACTTGTTAATTTTATGACAGGTACCATCATTCAAAAGGTGGCTCACAATTATTATTGGCCCAAGGCAATGATTGACATTGAGAATTTTGTAGAAGAAGATACAAGAGAGAGGAGATCTCTCACAAAGAATTTTAAGTGGGGAGAGAGCCCCAAGAAAAAAATTGGTAGCGGTCGTTTTGTGAATGATGATTCTGGGAAGAAAAATCATCACTACAGTGCTTCTAGTGGAAGAGACCATACCGGTGCATAGAAAAATAGGTCAACAATATTAAAAGTCCATATGTAGCCTGTTAAGAACGTGGACTGATGAAAAGGCATAGGAAAATATTACATCATCATACCAATATGTGAATGAGCTGACCACTCGTTTAAAAACTGGCTGGAAACTTGCCAATGAAAATTTGAGACAAGCCAGGAAAATGCATGCTGCCTATTATAACAAGAAAGCAAAAGACAGAGATTTGGCTGTGGGAGAGAAGGTACTGCTTCTTCTACCCGGTAGCCAGAATAAGTTGCAAATTGGATGGCAAGGTCCATATACAGTTCTAGAGAAGGTGTCTAGAACAAATTATAAGATAGATAAGAAGGGGAAAGAAAAAATCTATCATTTGAATCTCCTGAAGAAATATTTGGAAAGAGAAAATCAGGAAGAGACACATTTGCTGACCTTGTCTATTGCAATGGAGATGAAAAAAGAACCACTTTCATCATTTGAATATCCATTAAACCCCTGTGAGACCGCTGCACAGGTGAAAATCAGTACACATTTAACGAAAAATCAGAAGGAAAGACTGCAACAGGTTCTAGATGATCATACAGAGGTGCTAACGGACCGTCCGGGGCATATAAACTTATTAGAATATGATATGAAACTTGTAGACCCAACACCAGTCTGTATGAAAGCCTATTCGATTCCTTTCGCTAAGGAGAAAGCTTTGAAGGAAGAGATAGACTATTTGTTGAAGGAAGGAATTATCTCACACAGTGAATCTCAGTATAGTTCCAGTGTGGTTCTATTGAGAAAGCCCTCTGGAGAACATAGACTCTGTATAGATTACATGAGACTGAATGCTATCACAGAAGGTCAGGTGGATCCATTGCCGGATACAAATCAGCTGTTTGCCAGGCTGAATAAAGCTAAATATTTCTCAAAGGTGGATTTGAGCAAAGGCTACTATCAGATTCCAGTAAAGCCTGAGGTTAGACATTATCTAGCTTTTAGTATCTCAGAGGGACACTATGAATTTAACAGATTGCCATTTGGATTGAAAAATGCACCCAGTGTCTTCTCTAGAATGATGAGAAAATTGTTGGATCCCCTGAATAATCCATGCATCACAAACTTCATGGATGATATCCTCGTAGCGACAGAAACGTTTGAGGAACACATTAACTCTCTGAACATGTTGTTTGATCGACTTAGAGAAGCGAATTTGACAGCCCGACCAACCAAATGTTGCGTTGGATGTAAAGAATTAGAATTCTTGGGACACACAGTCCATCAGGGAAACATGACCCCTGACCCCAAGAACGTGGAGAAACTAAGAAAAGCACCGAGGCCACAAACAAAGAAAGACGTGAGATTCTTTGTCTCATTATGTGGTTTCTACCAAAGGTATATCAAAAACTTTAACTCCATATGTGCACCGTTAACTGATTTGACACGCAAAGGAAATCCAGATCGAATTACCTGGACAGCACAGTGTGAATTAACATACCAAGAATTGAAGGAAAAGCTCACAAGCAAACCTATTTTGAAATTACCTGACTTAAGTCAAGAATTCATTGTGAGAACGGATGCTAGTAATCTAGGGTTGGGTGCCACCCTGTTACAGAAGTCAGATTCACTGGATATGGAATTAACCCCAGTGGCATATGCTAGTCGTAAGTTGAATACAGCTGAAAAAAATTATTCAACTAGTGAAAAAGAATGTCTCGCAGTGATATGGGCGATCAAGAAATTCAATATGTATCTGTATGGGAAGGCATTCAAGTTACAAACAGATCACAAACCCCTGGCTTTTCTATCGCAAGCCAGGCATGAAAATGCTAGTTTACTACGCTGGTCGGAGAAAGACCAGTGCGTTCCCAGTATAGATAACGCCTTAGTTGTATAACGCCGTAATGGCTAACACAAGATTTCTACTTGTCCTAATTCGTTCGTTCCTAAATAAAATGCTTGAGCCTAACAATACGACGATAACCGTAGTTCTAAAAATAGAATGTGTAGTAAAATCTTCGGAACGACCTTGATTTTAAAAACTAACACTAGTGCAAAATTGCGCACAAGGTTAGCCTTGGAAAGACAGACGGGCTTAGAAGAAAAAAAGCAGAGAGAGGTAGACGGACCATGGAACACAGTAGCGCAAGCCACTCGCTGTGTGTCTAACAATAAACCAACTCGCCGTGGGCATGGCCTGATTTTTTTTTCAAATAAACAGTGATGAAAAAAACTAATGATACGATGTTAAGTTTTGAAAACAGGTTTAATTCTTATTAGGAAACCTGATATTTACGTAGAGCTCCTGACTTTATACCGATAGTACAGTCGTACAGGACTGACCTGACTTTTGTGAAACATAGTAGTGACAGAAAGTCTAAGATAGTACGTGGGAGGCCATTGGCTGAACTTTGAAGTTAAAAGAAATTGGATTGGGTGACCTATGAATAACAAATAAATGCCTAGAAACGGAGTAGAAGTGAATGAAAATGTTGGAATGACTGGGTACTCTTTTGAATATATTCAAAACGATTGGCCAATACACTGGATATTGGCAGAAGAAATCTTAGAGGGGACGCCATATCGTTACACATTTTGAGAGATGAGAGCAGGCAGTGTTATCCAAAATTAAATATATGATAACAGCTTGGACATACCGCAGATCAAACTGTGCCAGTCATCTTTAGTGTGTTTTCCTTACGAATTGTGGTAAGCTAGACATTTTTAATCTGTATTTTATATGAAAATTGAATGTGAAATGATAAATTATGTCTGTATGTGTGCGGTTCAGTAGCAAACATGAGGCAAAGCCTAGATATTGCTCCACCATGTAAAAGATTGTCAGAGAGGAGTATAACTGCATATATATATATATATATATATATATATATATATATATATATATATATATATATATATATATATATATATATATATATATATATATATATATATATATTGGATTGCCATATAGTAACATAACACCATCCTATTGTATGGAATGGATTACAGCTGGAATTGCAGAGGCGTTGTAACCATTAGGGAGAGGAATACTGGTGTATATTGTCACATGAAAAGCTAGCAGTTGGCCTAAAGCGCTGAACTTTATGTTTGTTTGTACTGTCATGTACTTCTGTGTGGAATAATATTGTATACTAGTTAGTAAGAAGGATGCATAACCTTCACTTTCAGGGACCGTGGTATAGATGGTGATATTGCATCGTCCGGTCTGAGTACTACGTGATCCAGAAAGTTGGCAGCAGACTCCCTGCACAAGATAGAGGCCATTGTCTATCATATTATCAAACTGAGAAGCAAGAGAGCATAGGATACAGGTTTCCTGCAGCTGCATTATGAGATAAGAGCATGTCAGCACGTAGAGCCCAACCTTGAATAAACTAACCCTGAACTGAACTTTATTATAAAAGGGACAGACATTTTAAAGAAACAGAGTCTGTGAATCCTTTAATATTATTTCCACCAGTATTAAACACACGAAGTCGTGATGACAAACAACAACCTAGCACTAAAAGCCAGTATTACCTCATAATAATACATCACAACACTACACTTATATTACAATACTATTATATGTCTGGACAAAGATCTTTTGTATAAATTCTTGTACATAAACATTGTGCTTACATTTAATTGTGATTCCTGATTCACATTGTAGTAGGATCAGGATATCTATATATTGAAAAAGCTAATACATTATATAAAATTTAACACTTGACTTACTTAAGATAAATCTATAGATGTTATGTGTTTGTGATTGTCATAGTGTTGTAAATTGTTGTGAATCTTAACTTAGGTGTTTATCTGTCTGTTGGTTATTGTGAACTTACACTTCATCACTATCATAACCCTAGACATTAAACGAAGTCATCATACAATTCAAGAATAAGTCTGATTGAGGTCGAAATGTGGTAGCAAGCAAGGTTCTCTGTAACACACCAACCTTATTAGATACAGAGACCTTCACAGCTGATCTCATTCAGTACACTAAGTCCCCTCTAACTATATTTATATAATCCCAACTCACCACATTGTCATCGTGGTGTTATCTGTAAGTAATACATGTGTAAAGCTAATCTGCAATTCAGGGGCGTACTTATAGCATTTGGCACCCGGAGCGGATCCTTCAATTGGCAATTCCCCATAAAACACACAGAAAATTATTATACATGCAAGCAGATTTTAAAACAGTATAATACTGTCATTGTACTGTCCGGTGACACCCGCCTTGTGGCTGTCACTCTGGGCACACCGACCCCTCACACCATTTACTACGCCACTGCTGTAATAGTTTTCACGAATTCACGGCTTCAATTGTGGAGGTGGTGAGTGCATATCAAACCGCTCACCCTGGACGGCCAGTGCGTTAAGGCTGGCCCTGCTCCTACACACAAACAATTAAACACGTACATAAACACACACACAACCCATATTAAACCTCGCCCGTTAGCATAAACTCACAACGTAATGCCGCACACAAATAACTGCACAAATAATGTACTTTAAAAAGTATCAGTTTTCTCTATTACACACACACCCCTGCCCCCCCCCCCCCCCCCCCAAACACACACACACACACGCGCGCGCGTATAAGTGGACACAGCTCATGACCTGGGAGGCTGACATATAATGCCCCTGATCGATTACCGATTTCGAGAATCAGTTTACTGATTACATTTATCTTTAATCTCATTTTATTGTATTTTATTTTACGGTCTGTGACACTAACAGACAATCGAAGCAGGCAATTGTAAACGCGTTTGGTCCAGAGCCCTGAAATTTATTTTGCAAATTCAGCGAGGAATCGATTGCCGCCCTAACAGATCAATGCCATATTGATGCCGCTCTAGTAACTGAAATCAGTGGCACTGGCTATTTATCACATTCGCACTTTAGGTCCAAACAGATCGATACCTTATTGATGTCACTTCAGTAATGAAAATAAATTCATGAATTATTTATAATGGTGTTACACTTCTGAGGTTTTTTTTTTTTAAATTTATGTTTTAAATATTTTTTTCATCTATTAAATATAATTTATTTAGTTCACCACACAAAGAAATCATTTGTGTTCAGAAAAGAAGTCGAGTAGACAGGGTAGGGCAGGCTGCGGCGGAGTGTGGAGGGTTAGAGGGTTGTCATGACCTATTTAGCTTGAAACGCCAGGTAAGGATCAATCAAAGATTGTGAGAGCTAGAGTCTGGGTGGACAGTTGCCGACAGTGCTAGTCGTTACGGTGCTGTTGCGTGGCAACCAGTGATGTGTAATGTTACAGTATTAACACAGGGGTGTGTCTATGGCGATGCTATAAATATAGCGGCAGCGGGGAATATAGTGGTTTCCTTTACCTTGTGTACGTGTAAAATGTATGTGTTAGTTTCGTTCCTTATACAATAAGAATGCGGCTAGATGCATTCTTCAACACTAGTATAGTCGATTAGTTAGTTTTCATATGGACAAAAGTTTGGTTCACTTACTTTTGCATCGACACACACTGACATACAGAAACACATTCACTGACACTGACAAACAGAAAGACACAGTCATAAACACCAATCATACAACAAATTCTGAGACAAAACACATTTTTAAGCACTCAGACACACTCTGATACAATGAGACAAACTCTGAGACACGCAGACACACTCTGAGACAATGAGACACACTCTGAGACAGACACACCCTGAGACACTCTGATAAACCCTGAAACCCTGGGACATTCAGGCACGCTCTGAGACACGCATACACACTCTGAGACATACACACACACACTGAGACATTCAGACACACTTAGAATCAAAGCACACTGAGATACTCAGACACATTCTGAGATAAAATACTCTGAGATAGTCAGACAGTCTGAGACAGAACATGCTCTACGACATTCAGGTACATTCTAAGACAGAATAAACTAAGATACATAGACACATTTTGAGACTAAATACACTAAGATACTCTGATACATTCAGCTCAAGATACACATATACTTCTTCTTCTTTGATCCTTAGCCGCCGACTGTCAGAGCAGTTAGTCGTGGCGTCTTGTAGGGCGTAACAAGATGGATTTTTGGGGCGACCTTTTTCCGATCTCTCTTTCACTACGGCAGTAATCAGTTACAGTTTTGTACGGATTTTAAATGCGTGATTTTCCATGGTCGCACCCTTTTCTTTCTGTTTGCTATGTAGCAGAGAGTTTATTTGTTCAAACATTTGACAATCCTTGTTGATGATAAACACATCACATTTGCAAGGAGCGGCGGAGGTAATATTGAACGTCAGGCAAGTTGGTAATTCTTGTGTACCAAAGCATGGCCACTACAGATTAGCTTATATCGCTGATAAAGGCCAGAGGCGGGACAGATAACGAAATTATCCGTCTGCAAATAGATTACTTTCTGATAATGTAATAAATTTGTTACATCTGAAACACATTTGTCGTATAAGTTTACTGATGTGTTGGTGAGTTCGCCTGCCAGGGCATCGGATGTTTTCAGACCATGTACGGAAGACTTACCTCTACATTATGTAAACACAATTTCCATGTCAGTAATATTTTAATATCGCCGCCAGCCCACATTTTGTTTGAAACAACTGGCGCTTTCTTAGCTTCGTCACAAACATGCGGGGGCAGGATAGTGAATATAACCTGACGCTTCAGTCAGTCAAATCTACTGTGAAAATCACTTGCCAAGACACCAGACGTGCCAGAAGTTAGAATTCGGAATTCCAATTTTATCAGACCGGAAACCTTTTATTGGAGAATCTTGACGGACTTACAAAAACATCCCAGGAAATCTCTATCATTTTAATAAGGAAAGCCACTGTCTGATGGACTGGCAATATATAGAATGATAATAGAAGAGGGGGGCACATAACTATGTGCCGGAAAACGCAAAACTCAGGAGAGCGTTTCGTTTATACTCTTTATCATAGTTATTGGTGGTACCAACAGAAAGTACTATCTCTGGAACAAGAAGGGGCAAGTGTCCTACGCTTTAAGACGAGGGACCAACTTTGCAGACTCTCCTTGACATTTCTGGGAAACGAGCTACACCCGACAACCTTGACCAGTGTGGTGGATTTGATGTTATGAAATGTTGTTGTTATGTACTCTTAGTGTACTGAGTGAGGTCAGCTGTGAAGGTCCCTGAATATAATAAATATTATGGTAAGTTACAGGGTACCTTTCTGCTACCACCTTTATGATCTCACTCAGACTTATTCTTTGACTAAAATGTATGATGATGATGATGACTACGTTTGGTGTCTAGGGTTATGTATAAGTAGTGAAATGATGCATTAACTAACTAAACATATACACAAGTATTTTATTATCCAACACAACACAACAGTACTACAACAATCACATACACACTACACTTTAAAAGACTATCTTAAGTAAGTCAGTGGTTGAATTTTTTGTAACGTTAATAAATTTTTTCAATTCATTATCCTGACTCTATTTTGTTTGAATCAGGATTGACAATCAAAAGTGAAATCAATGAAATTATTTACAATATTCAATTTATACAATGGATCTTCTGTCCATAACACAAGTATTAATATAATCAAAGTGTGTAGGTGTAGTTTTCTAAATAGGATAATACTGGTATATGTAAAATGGTAGGTTGTTGATTATCATCACTCCCTATCGTTCATTTTATTTTCATGTATCACAGGTGGAATTCTTTTATTTGATAATGTCGGTTTTATTTCTAATAACTGAGGTTCATAGAGGTTGAGACTCTCGGTTCCGAACGGGCACTTAACTTCAAATGAGAACCCTGGTAAGTCTTGTCCTAGGTTCGATGGACCATCTGGTTCACTTCATAAAAGACAATGGCCTCCAGTACGTGCCCGAATTATGCAAAAAAGTCAGGAATCAATCAATTCCCACGAGCCTGGTTTTATGTGACTGTCAGGGCCACAAAACCCCTGAAATAAGAAGGTTATGCATCCTTCTTTATAATAAGTATACAATAATATTCCACAGTTAATTATAGGTACAGTACAAACAAACGCATAGGGTCAGCTCTTAATAACAACCTATTGTATCATTTTATTTTGAAGTGACAATGTATACCAGTATTCCTCTCCCCTAATGGTTACAACGCCTCTGCAATTCCAACAGTAATCTTTTTCCATACAACAGGATAGGTGTTATGCTCCCTGATGACAATCATATATAATTTTGTAGTTCTACACCTCTCTGATAGGCTATCATATGATGGATCAATCTCTAGGCTTTGCCTAAGTCTGCCATCGACTCACTTACTTACGTTCGTATGTTAGTATCTCACATTCAAACTTTATTTTAAATAAAATGGTTAATAAATTCAATCTTACCACAATTTCAATGAATATTACACTCAAACAACGATGACTGACAGATCTGGCCCAAGTTTATCACTGCCCTGTCCAGAAGTTTATAATATTTGTATTTAGAATTACACTTCTGCTCTCATCGTCTCGTGGCAAGTTTTTTTTAAAGAAATGTCGTCCTAGCCTAACAATTTTTCCTCAATATCAACTAAGCTGGCCAATAGAAGCAGACGACTATGAATTTTAAATCGAACTTTAAAAAACAATTCCCAAAATACTACGTTTACTACTACAAGTATATTTTTAGTGTTAGGTTAACCAATCCCCTCTCGCCTTCCTTTAAACTACAGCCAATCAAAATCTTGGTACCTTTTAGTCCTATTTACCCAAAGCTTTTTTTCAAAATATGTTATGAAAAAATTAAGCAGGCGTGATCTTTTTTCTCGTCAGTCCGTCTTATCATACATAATATTATTGCCATTATTTTGGTTTTTTGTTGTTGTTGTACTAGTGGGTAACTGACAACATATTATTGCTCAGGACATCATAAGGGATCCGAATATATGATTTTTATGGCCCTATGTATTATGGTTCATAATTCCATATTTTTTCTTTGTTAGTCTTCAAAACTAGAAACTACCACCTGTTCCATTCTTTTTCTAACTATTTTCAACCTAAATACGAGAATCTTCCGTAGTACGTTAGAATTACGCCATTCCTTATAAGAGCTAAGGTTGATTACATGACCAATTGCCGAACATTTTTTAGTTTTGTATCGTAATTTGAAAAATGCCCAAGGCTATGTTGCTCGAGTTGGCTTTTGTGAAATCAACGCGAGACGGCGTTCCCTAGGTTCTGTCTTTCCATCCCTCCCCTCTTTTATTCTTTTATTCTTTCACTCTCGTCTTGGCAATTCGACTTGACCTTGCAAAAGTGTTACATTTAATCTCAAGGACGAATTTTTCGAAAAGACAGTATCTTGCATTCGGCTATTAGGTTTATCAAATCGACATGCGGGCGGGCGTAGGAGAATACTACGCTGGACTCAATTTTTATTTTCTATCTTATTTTTGACTTTATGCACTAGAATATTATCTAATTTAGCTATTGTATTGAGAATATCGTCACAACCAGCGACGAGCGTGAGCAGTGTTAAAAGAACCAACCCACCAGAAGGAGCAGAACTGTCATTGGCAGCTAAGTTTTATATATATATATATATATATATATATATATATATATATATATATATATATATATATATATATATATATATATATATATATATATATATATATATATATATATATATATATATATATATATATATATGCTGCCACTTGAACTTCTTGTAAAAATTTACATCCCATTACGACCATGATAACTTTTTCTTGATCCATAGCTATTCAAATTATTTTCAAACTGTTAAAACTTAACTTAAAACTTAACTGTTAAGTGATTATTAAATTTAGTTATTTAAAATTATACAAATTTAACTTCGATTTATCCATTTTAAATGTACTGCATGTTTGTCACAGTCAATTTACTTCACACACTCTGAACAGAGCTATACCAGAATAACAAGAATTCCACTGAGTAAATCAGATGTGGGGGCTTGAACGAGCTAAGATTAATCATTGCTTAATTCTTCACAAAAGTTATCGGCAGATTCTAGAATTAACGTGCTCAGCCAAAGCAGCATTGTATTTGCTTTTCTGAATATCTTGTGAACTCTCCCTTGTGATAGAAGTGTCATTACCCTTCTACCTACATCTCTGCCAAGAGTAATCTTGTGCGAAGGTAGACACCTTTGAAGGCCCATATTAGATACTCTTGAGTTTTGGCCACTGTTGGACCACTACTATAAAGCAGGGAAGGCAATACCGTCACATAGGGCAGCAACATACTGCTTCCACTTTACTCGGTCGGCGGCCATCTTTCGTGCAGTGGCCTAGCTCTGGTTCATTCTTTGCATCTCGGCCTCCACAGTTCTCCGCCAAGTTGGTTTTGGTCGGCCTCTCTTTCGCTTTTCTTCAGGGCTCCATTGCATAGCTGTTCTTGTGATGTCATCAGGAATTCTTCTGAGGACGTGGCCAACCCAACCCCAGCGTCTGCCAGCTATGATGGTGTGCATGTCCTCTTGGTTGCTCCGAGTGATGATTCTTGTTTGGTGATGGTATTCGGCCAAAAGATTTGGAGAATTTTCCTTAGGCAGATTGCGTTTCAAAAGAGATCAATTTCGACATTTCCTTCTGTGTTACTCTCCGGCATTCCGCACCATAGAGAAGCACAGAGAGTACACAACTCTCATATATATATATATTCTTAATTTGGTGTTTGTGCTGTACTGAGAGAACTTCCAAATGTTGTTTAGACTAGCTAAGGCTGTTCTCACTTTATTCATTCTGTTGTTGATGTCTTTGCCTGTTCCGCCTTCTGGTGTTACTGTGACGCGTAATGGAAAAGTGTCTACAGTGATCTAACACCCTATTGCAACCTAATCGATGCTCCCTGATTTGCTAGCTAAAACATGCATTACACTACCTGTCCTGTCTTCTGCAGCTTACCCTTTTGTCCCTGCCCTCTTTTCTTTAAACACTGGCAAACACGGTGTTTACAATCTTCTTAGACCTATCAGTCATAGTTGGAAACAAATCACGCTATGGTTATACGTCGTTCCACTCACGCGAGCGCATCTGTCAATAATATAATACTTGACAGCTAGACAGCACGTGAGAAGTAACGGAACAGACCTTTGAAGTTCATTCAGGGAAAATCTAGAAAATCACCCAGTACCCTTTGATCTTGAGCACGGGCATCCTAACGGGAAACCCGCTAGAAGAACAAAAGTCTTTTGATCTCGGTCAAGGTTCCAGACGAAAAACTCTGAGAGACCGGTACGTAAAGCCTTTCATCTTGGGAAACTCTAGCTCCTGAATCTTCTCCCACACAGAAGTGCGAAATAACGCCATTAGAGATCAAGAGAAATATATAAATAAAAATAAAAATAAAAATAAAAATAAATAAATAAATATATATATATATATATATATATATATATATATATATATATATATATATATAATATATATATATATATATATATATATATATATATATATATATATATATATATATATATATATATATATTTACATTTGATTTTTGCTATCTTTGGTTATTTGATGTTGTAACAAGTTTAGTGATAATAAACAACAAAGAATTTAACTTTGTGTGTTGGTCAGACCCATACCCATTTATCCTTAGTTTTTCACGTGTATGTGTCTTGTTGTCACTATGACATAGTATGAAAATAGTTTTCATCTATCTATTTCATTATCTACACTTTTCTTTTACCTAGCTTTCACCTACGCCTGTTTCCTTAACATAAACCATTCTTATTCTCAGAGATCTGTCTCTTTTTCAATTTAGCACGCATTTTATTGCTGTTCGCTATTTTTCTTTGATGTATGTCCACGAGAGATCTATTAGTGGGGTATCTGTAATTTATTCTTAACGCCAGCGATTGAAAATCGTTGGATAGGATCAGATAGCGATCAAGAGCGGATGAGTTGGAAGCGAGGTGAGACCAAATTTTATTACCTCTCTTGTAATCCGTTCGCTAGTAAAGTAATTAAACATGGCAGATCGCCAGATCAAAGAACGGGCTCACTCGATTTCGGTCAGTGACCAAGTCTGCAGGGCGGGTAATAGTGTGATTTTACGATCGAAGAAATCTCGCACGGTCTGGTCAATTACGTTACGCCTGATCTAAAGAGAGTACAGGGGGAAAGGGTGTAGATTTCTTTAATCCAGATTTTCAGCAGAGATTTTCCCGTAGGTGCTAACATCTGGCAGAGAGTCTGGTTTTCGGTCCATGATGTACATTTCTTTTGATTTAAGATATATATATAAACCCCCTCAGTCTTACTAAATTTATCCAGTACTCATCAGACTGTAAAGACATCTAGCTCGATTTCTAGAACCCTTTGTATTAAGTGAAGTTCTTAGTTTTTCGTTGGAGAATAGTCTTAGAAGTTTGTGTGAAGGTAATATATCTACTTGTAGTTGGAGTGATTTAAGTGTTAAATCGTAAATTATATTTCTCTAGGTTTTACTGTGTTACAAAGGCTAGCAGAACAGATAATAATTTCTAGCTAAACTCTTCCAGTTATAACATAAATTTTATTAACTGCTAGTAACCAGTCAGAGAATATTTTAACCAACTAAGTAAATGCACTGATTCATCATGAGTATTGACGAAATTTGTATTTATTTCTAATTCATGATGACTGATTTTTTGTAATGACTAGAATTTATTTGACGGAAGTTTTTAAACTATAAGACAAGCTCTAAGCTTGTAGTTTAAATTTTAAAAATAAATAACCGAAGTGGATAAATATATTTGAAAAAAATATCGGGTTTTCAAGATGACCTGTCTGGTCGTGTTTTTACACCCAGTGAGGCTGGGGAGACATTCAGTAACACAACCCAACCAAAGATATCACATTAAGAATAAATTGTATGACCTGTATAACTGTAGACAGTAAATAATTAAATTTGTTTTTATTATTTGGGTTGTATATTTTGGGGTTCAGGGGTATTGTTTTGGCCGAATTGGGTTTTATTTATTTAAATTGACATTACCTTAATTTGAACAATTTTTTTTGGAGTAATTTTTTGATTTAAATGGGTATGTAATTTTTTTTTTTTATTTGATTCACTAGGGGGGGGGTGGGGTTTTTTTGAAGATTCGCAAGGGTTACTGTGGATTTTTTTTAATAAATTACGTTTATTGGTTGTGTTTGAATTTTAGGGGTTTTTAGGGCCCCAATATTTTCCCCCGACGGTTTTGCTCGAGTTGGGTGGGGTGTACCTTACCAGTATTTATTTTAAATTAAATGGTATGTTTTTTTAATTTGATTTTGAAGGGTTATTTTTTTTAATTTTGGGGGTGAGTTTAATTAGTTCTTGTAGAAATTTTGGGGGGGGGGGGGCAATTGTGGGAGGGGGTTTTTTTTTAGGAGAGGGTGGGTATTTGTTAATTTTATTTATTTTTATTTTTTTTTTTTTTTACGGGGGGGTAAAGTGGGGGGAATGTGGGGGGGGTTTGGGCACCTAAGTGGGAATTTTGATATGGTTGGGGGGTCATAGGGGGGTGGGGGGAATTGTATTTTAATGATTTTTATAGGGTTTGAGGAGAGGGGGGGAATTAATTTTTTATTTTATTGGGTTTTCTTTTATTTTTTTAAATATTTAGTTTTTTTTAATAGGCTGTCCCTTTCAAATTCGACATAAACGTATAAGCTCATTTCTTTTTTTGATTATGATTTTTTTTTTTTTTTTTTTTGGGTTCGGCCACCCCCAAACCCCCTATTGGGATTATTATTTTCACACCCCGTCGCAACACTACTAGCGCTTATATACAACGCACGTTGGAGGACACCCACCCTTTTTTTTTACCCCCTAAACTCCTATTTTTTTTTCCCTACTATTTTTACGTCCTCTTCCCCCTGGCATAAGCCGTACAGCACAACATTTTCAAATAACCCCGTGGTATAACCACATACCTTTCAGCCCACCGTAAAAATAAATACTGCTAACATCACATAATATAAATGGAAGCCGGGATAACACTATTAGGGTCCAAACCTTACCAGGGACCTATGCCACCGCATCCCAAGACCTGGTGGGGGGGGGGAATGACAAATATCCTACACCCCGCAAAAACCCCGTAAAGAAGCCCCGGAACGTTGACCCCAAGACCATTTTTTTTATTTTTTTTTTTTTTTTGGGGGCCACCATTGGGGAATTTTGTACCTTACACGAGCCGTTTCTGAAAGAACCAACTCCCAACCACTTATCATAACAGTATTAAAATAGAAAAACACCCACCGTATACCCACGCCAGCACGCCTCCCAACAAAACAAATTCTGTTGTTTGAATACGACAAACCCCCGCAACTTTCCCCCTCCCCCCAGAGGGGGCCCATACCCCACCCTCAGGGGGTGAACATGGGTATTTTGGGAAGGGGGGGGGCAACCACCAACTTCCCAACACTACACTTTTCTACATTAATACAACAATCACCAATAACACTCACACCCCAACACCCACACCCTCAAACACAACACCCCATACCACTCCCCCCAATATCTCGCATAGGCACCCCCTCACCCCCCCATCGCCTCCCAGCTATAACCTCCCTGGGGTGGCCCACCAAGGGCTTTACATCAATTTAACCATGACCTTTGTTCAACCACCCACCCTAATTGTTTATTTATATTATCAAGGTTTCCGTTCATTACAAGGAGGTTACCCTGTTGTGCCTTCTCCAAGCACCAATTTTTCCCCTTTTGCTTTTCCCCGACCTTATGGGGATTTACCTAATTCTTTTCTCTTTTTGCACCTTACCCACCCACACCTCCACCCCACCTTTAGGTGGTTTATCCCTTTTCTCCTTCCTAGTTTTGTTTGTTTTTGTCGTAAAATACCAACATGTGTTTGTGTTTCTCCCCCACCCCCCCCATTTTCCCTTCCCATTTATTGTCCCCCCCTTCGTTCAGAAAGGGACTGGGACCCCTTCTCGCCCCCCGGGGGGGGCATTCTAACCCCTCTGGGGTGCCATAGTGTCACTGACGTTAAGGGGTCGCATTCTTCCCAAAACGAATCCATCATTTCCCAGTCACTCGGCCAGTCTAAGCCTTTCCCCCTCTAAACAACCCGCAACGACTCACCCACCTTATTTCCCCCGGGGGCCCTTCACAGACAAGCAAAACCCCGCCCCCCGACCATCCGATTGCGGACCCATACCCTACCCTCCATGCAGCACGCAATACTCTTGTCAATAAAACCGCCCCCCCATGGTTGTACAGCCCTTTCCCACAGAAGGCCTTTTTTCGGCCCTTTAGCCCCCCCCACCACTTTCCCCGGATTTTTCCTACCCTTTGGACCCTCTTTTTTCCCCCTAAGGGGGGGGGGGGATTTACTCAACCCCCTTTTTTGACCTTATCTCCTTGCCCACGCCAATCTTTCACCAAATCATTCCAAAAACCAATCCCTTTCTACACCCCAAGGCTTTCCCCCACCCACCTCCCTCCCATCTTGTTCCACCTTGGGTCCCCCCAGCTGAAATATGATTTACTAAACCACACTTCTGACCTTTAGTGAACCCCACGCTCCACCCCGCAACACCAAGTGTTCCCCCGTGCCCACAAATATAAGCCCTATACCACCCTCCGTCTATTCGTTATTCCTATTTTTCACATGGCCACCCCCCCACCAAAGGATTTATGTGTCCCCCCTTTTTTTTGGCTCACCAAACCCCCCAATTCAATATAAACACCCCTCCCTTAGCCCCATTTTATCTATTCGTTTCTTAATTTTTAACCCACCCCATCATACCAACCCCCCCCTCCCATTTCTAGCGCCAGTAACCACCCATACCCCCACCCCAGCACTAAACCCCACAAACACCCACCCTCCCCCCCCCCCAAAAAGCTTATTTTATTCCTAGACACCGCCCATATTATTAATCCACGATTACTTTTTTATAATTCAAAAAATCCGCCCCCCTTCCTCCTCCCCACCATCGCACTCAGCCCAGCCTGCTCCCACTTCTAGCAACCCCCCCTCCTCTCTTCTCTATGAACCCCCCGCAAATCCGTACCCCTCCCCCTTAAAAAATCCCCCACGCAAGGTTGGGCTTCCCCCACTCGGACTCCAACACCCACACCTACCCACTTTTTCCACACCACGTCGAGACACATGGCTCAATTCACCATTATCCCACCCCCCCACTGATCTTCTCCCCCCCACCGGGCAGACCTTCATGCGATAACTGGCATTACCTGTTAATAGTACCTAATTTTTAGAACCCGGGCGCTCGCTCCCCTTGAGTACCCTTACGTGAAGTACAAACCGTTCGCCTAGGTCCATTTTGAGCGTCTCTTTTCCAGCTCCCAGTGCCGCCCCTCTCACCCCTCCCTTTATCTCACCTCCCCTTCTTCTTCGACATCGTCACAACCTTCCCCTGAACAGGCCTCCTCATCCCTTCCACCCCTCCCCCCACATCCTCCCCCCAATCTCCCCTACGGGCCATAAACCAGGCACAGCTACCTCAATTCCACGCAAAATATCCTTATCACAACCCCAAAAAGCGCCCCCCCCCCCCCCTGGGCCAGAGATGAGAGAGAAACCGCCCCACCAACAGAAACTGATCATCGTTTTATTAAACACTCCCTATCTTTTATTTCTTTTTAGGTCTTCGCATTTATACCCGAAGCTGCAATATTGGAAGTCATTTTTTTTTTTTCCCTTATTAAGTTCAACCCACAAAACAAAAAGCCAGGAACCCACCCTTTTTTTTTTCAAGAGCCCAAAGGAAAATCTTCGCTACCTTTTTTCCCCCCCCATACACAACCACACCAGTTATAACCCAAAAAAAAACCCAAACCAAGCTGAAAACCACCACCCGACAACCAACAAAACACCAACAAACACGTAAACAGAACATGAAATTGCACTTATCCAACCACAGCACAACCAAACACACCCCCCCCCCCCCCCTTCCTCCCCCACCCTCTCCCCCCTCCCCCCCACCCCCCCATAGAGGTGCAGTGCCACACCAGCTTTCGCCAGCTAGTGGGTCCCCCATGAGACCTCACTCCTCCACAAGGTGACCTTCCTCAGGGACGACACCATCGTCAGTTGACCACGACCTAGAATGTCTATACACCCATGGCTCAATGAATTCAGAGACCGCGCGTCTAGAAATCACGCTGACCATACACTATAACTGGTCAACTCTCCAGGAAACTACAGAAACACTCCTTTAAGAATAGACCAGGTCTTCACACTATCACCTACTTCCCTCAACTTCCACAATACCCGCCACCTGATCCAACTCCGCCTTCACCATTCCCAATTACCCTTACATCCCTAGCAGAGTTCCTATATCATTATTTTGCATTTTACGCTTAGACCCAGCTACACTCTAGATCACTCGCTCTAACCCATGCTTCTTCAAATAAACCGTATAGAAGCGGTGTATTCAAGTCTCCTCATCTCGTACTTTCTTCTCCGTTACCTCATTCGAATACAGGACTTTTAATGACAGAGCGACAAATAGGGTGAAGAATTATCAAATTTTGAAAAAAATCTTCCTACTGGTTTTTTCGAACTCTGTGTGTGGTTATGTCAAATCTATCGAATCAATTACTCATTCATTATTACAACACTTGATAGACTCACTCAAACAACACCCAATACTGTAAATTCCTTTTACCTATAACACAGGCATACCTTTTTTCGATACCGATACGTTAAAAAAAGAAAAAAACAAGAAAAAAGGAGGGAGTAGGGACTGGATAAAAAAAGACAAACCGAAAAAGAAAAAAAGGAATAGAGAATACAATTAAAAGGTTAGAAGATCCGAGAGAGCACTAGATTTATAAGAGAAGAAATCAATAGCAGAAGAAAAAGGAAAGAGTGAGGGGTTTCTAGGAAAAGTCCAGAACGAGTAGCATGAGAGAGAACTCTAAGTCAAAACTAAAAGCACAACAATCAACTCATACTACAAATCACATATAGAAGTTTAGTGTTATTCTTTTTTTTATTTTTTATATTTCATCACTTCTAATATTTATTTAAATAGAAAGGCAAATTTTCTCTATGTAAACCCCGTTACAGATTACCACGGCGAGATAGATCTTATATTCTTTATTTTTATATTTATGTCACTTCTTTATCAACGGTTGCAAATTATCAACAATTAAGATCTTACCTACCGTAAATATTATTATTTTTAATGCTATTTCATATTTTAAGTAAAAGTGTCTGTGTAGGTTCCAGCTCTGTTATCCTTAATGAAAGGGCTCCGGATTGCCCCACAATGAGATGTCGTGACCGACAGATCCTTCTTTAGAATAATGATCAGACCCAAACTTGCTGGCTATCCCTATACATCCTATCTTGTTATTATCTAGAAGTGTTGGAGAGAATTGCGCGTAGTGCAATGAGCATCAGCATATTCTACCAGATCTAATGCCATTGTACCATACACCACAAGGGTACCCAATCACAAAATTACGAAGACACACATATTCGCACTCGGGAGAAACACACGCTATATACAGCAATAACAAGTAAAAAACATCACGAGTTCTTCTAGCTAAATTCTAGCCATTAATCTAATTTTTTTTTTGAAAAATGCACCAATATTTACCTAAAAAATAAAAACAGCTTAATCCTTAGCCCACCCAGCAGACCGGGGCACGCTTGCCTGACTTCTTATCGTCAAAAAGGGTAAAACTTCGCAAAAATCAGTGGCAAGCACACCCACGCACCATGACCGCCCCATTATCACTTTACATATAATTGTGTATTCCTTTCACAATGGAAAAATAACAGGTGGCGAATGAAAACAAATATAATGCTTAACGATTTTAACCAATTGCTACGTGGTCTACGATCAGCACTCTAGGGTGACGGATGAGCCAGACTAAAAAATCGTACGGGGGAGACACGGATAAACAAGACCGACCACAGAACAGGAACAAATATCACCCAGCGAGAGGGGGGACCGCTCACAACCCACACGACAGGAGGAACGATCGACCTTACAACACACGAATAATAGAGACTCCCCGCACTTGAAGACGTCTGATTAGAAAAGATTAACATCCATGCAATTTGCTCCCCTAATCAACCGCTTTGAGGGTTAGAAATATGTGGGAATATAGTAACAAAAAGTATTCCACAATATCCGCCAAAGTCCCAGCTTTTGATTTACTGGCCCCACGTTCCGAGCTCACATCCCATCCTAGATATATAACTTCATAGACCCCACACGTTCTTGCAGACGCACTTGTCCGCGTAATCCTTTAGTTTGACCTCTAGGGCAACTCAGGAAAAAACTGGAGTGCATATTATATTTGGCTATTATTTTTAATTTCATTCCTATGTACAATTGGCTGGGGAATTTCGGATATGTACTTCAAACTTATTATTAGTACGAGTACAATTAGTCCTATATTTGTACCACCCCATTTTGGATGCCTCCTCCGACAATGGTGTAGAGGCTCCTCCAGGCACCCCACTGATATTCTTTGTATGCCCCCGGTCCTCACCACAGGGAAGTTAGGTAGTCGATGCAGAGTTCAGGTTAGCAGTCTTCATCTCTTTTACCACTGCACGATCAGGCCAGTTATAGGAAACCCCAACAGTATGCTATTATAAACTTCTTACCGCTCTTTTTTTCGACCAAAGTCCACGCGCGATAGCGTAGTGAGTTCCCAGGTTTTTGTCCACGTCCCTGGATTCCGAGCCCCCCATGGTGACAAGCCGTTAAAGACCAATGGCGGTGTATTTTACGCAGGGTGGGTCCACCAGTCCTCTTTGGCGCTGGAGATAGATACCGCCCACGCCATTACGAGCCGTAGAGATCCCTCAAATCATGCGACATTCCGCCCCTAAGTATTAATCGCCTTAGCGCCTCCCCCGAGTAATAACGTTAAGAGGCATACATCCCCCCGACGGCCCTAAGAATTCCTCATTACACCGCTAACCATGATTTTCGCTAAAGCAGCCGGGCCCAGCCCGCGTCCCGCCGGGCACCCCGCCTGCTAGTGAGATCGGACCTCATGCTGATCCCCGCGTTCATTTTACTTAGGGAGTTTGCACGCCTGCGAGGACCCGCATCTCACCGAGAATGTTACCCCCAGCACCAAAGCAGCCACCTACTCCTAATTTATGCCACATGTTACTTGAAAGGTTTTTACCATGTTGATTCGGATCCCACCACGTACAACCGTTATTCAGAAGAGAGACCTATTTTTGCATGTATCTCATACATCCCCAGCCGTCGCCCCTAAAATTTTCGTAGGACCTAGCTGAATGTATTTGTAACAATTGGAGTACCTTTCCAGCCGCAACGAAAACTTAAAGTAATCGTTTGTATTAATGTCACGAAACCCACGTTTGATACTTCGACGGCTTAAAGATATAGACATGATCGAACTTCCCCGACCACACTTCTTGCTTCCTTTCGAATGAAGATAGTTTCATTTCCCGAAAAAATCTTCTTGCCCTTGTATACCTGCGTGCTTCCATTCTGATCAGCATCCACCAACTCTATATAAGCCAGTTTATTCCCGTTATACCAGTGAGAAAACCCTATGATCTACGTTGAAGTAAACCTGGATTTACTGAGTACCGAATTTAGCGAAATTAGAGATATCTACCCAACACTGATCTTGCGAAGGAACTTTACAAGGAACAATTTTTCTTATACATTTGACCCGACACCCTATGACCATGTGCCCTAAAGCTTAGCTCAATCACCTTACTTTACTTTAGCGATACTATCCCACTAGTTGCGGTAGCATATTATGCGACCCTCCTGTGACAGAGACCGAAATGTTATTAATTATAAGTTCTCATGAGTCGAATCTAGTCCGACCGATTCTAATGTGAAGAGGTATACGAAGGGCAGGCCATGGTAAAGCTAGATACATTCCCTTGGTATCGATTTAACCACTTTTTGAAATAGGAATCACTCGTTCATGAAAATGAAGCGGGGACAACCAGGTAAGACACGGGGCATCGCAGGGCATATATGTTAGGGCCAGCAAATATGTCAACGGGTTAGTCTTAATAGCATACTGGGCCATGAAACAAATGACAGGGCAAATTATTAGAACAGGGGGCGACTCGTCCTATATTTTAATTATATTATAAGATGGTCAATCAGGGCAATTCTTGTTATGCCGACACTAATTTCGGTCACGTAGGAGTTGTCATAAGGCAAGACGTGATGAGTTTTCCGAGGGTACCGTTTACAATGCATTCGGATCAGCAATTTCAAGGGCTCGGTGAACCCCCTTTCAAGTAAAAAATATGTATTAGGGAGTTGGCTTTTTTCTTTCTACTGTAGAGATTTGACATATTTACAGCCTATCTTAGAGACTTGCCAGATCGCGTTCACGGTCTACGCCGACATGTTACGGACATCGACTCCCGTAATTCCAGTCCACTATTTGCGATGACGGGACATATTGTTATGAGATATCGGAATTATGTACCTCCCGACGTCATGAAAGTTAAAGCAGACGGGATATTCCATACAACCATGGACAACGTATTTTTGGATTATCCCCCCCCATCTTGTCGGATTTTTTTACTTGAATGCGGCGCCCCTATTTTATGACGCTCCAAATCTATGATTTCCGTCATAGTATTCTTGGCTTATACCGCATATCGCCCCTCCTGTTGAGCGCGATGAGCGACAACTCAGGGAAGGCGGCCATGTATCATTCCATGTCCATCGTATTTTTGAATCACTGTCCAAAGAACGGGGCATGTATCTTACTATTCGGACAGTGGCAAGGAGATCTCAATTTTGATAGAAACCCCTTCCATGGTTTCATAATATGATATAAACTGTGAACATAAAGCAACTTTAGTTACTTACCGATCCGCCTTCACTGACGCGCTTAGTCAGATAGGGGATGCGGCCATTATGTATCATGACATTGGAAGCTATTGTGTATACGACCCATTAATTGTGTTGTGTCAGCCAGTACCCATGATTTACTCGTTATGTCCCAGGGCGTGCGTGTAAATACACTGTGTAAACAAAGATTCCAGCAGTCTGCATTGGTGCCTTGTAGACACAAGTGTATGAGTGATTAGATTGGTCAGAACACGAACAGTACACCATTCGCGTTAATCACACTCTACACTTCTACTCCATATATACACCATCCTGCGTCGGTTGAATTGACCAAGTTTAGGGCCTGCTTCCCCTGGAGCCTTAGAGAGAAATTACTGCTTACAGTGCCTTTGCCTTCCCTAACTCAGGACTAGGGTGAGTTACCCATTTACAGCTGGGTAGACTGGAGCATGCCTGATCTCAGTAACACCATACACCACAATTTACACAGATGGTTTACAGGTGACTTTTTACACAGCACTTTACAGTGGTGAGCCAGATTCCCGGGTCCAGCCTACGCAGTCTTGGTGTGTTGAGAATCACATTTTACAGTTGCAAGAACATTTGTTTGACCACATCAACACCAGTAGGACAGCTATACAATCAATGTCAGCTTGACCTGTTCTGACAAGTGTAGCAATATCTGGGTCAGCACTTGTTGACATTTGGCACAGTACAGTCAGGATTCTAAACTAGTGATTGTTTATCCTGCTGAAATAGAAGAGCAATGTTGAACTTAAAGTGCAAATTTCATCGGTGGATCTTCTAAGGTGCTCAAAAAAATTGGACAGTGTAATAGTTAGAAAGCAAAGCTATTACTCAATAAAGTGGTAGTCTAATTTGTTAAAACTGAGCATACAGTACAATACATTGCAACTACAACACATTCCATTATATGATACACACATTGATGATTTATATATTTATGTTTATATATTATTTGTTTATATGTGTGATTGTTATGTGTTTGCGGGCCTGGATGGGAGGTGACTAGAACAGGAAATACCAAGTGATATTGGTCTTGTTCTGGCGTTCTATAGGGAGCAATTTCTTAATTGAAATTTGCATGCAACATAGTTTGCAAATATTTGGTTAGTTGTGACGACTGTTTCATATTTGTATTTGTAACATTTTTCTGTTCTTTATTTTTGTTTGAGTTGTTTGTATAATTGTAGGTCTCATCTTTCCTTTCATTTCAGTTCTTTACACCCTTATGTTTATACACTGTGGCGTTATTTGTCTTGTTATCTTATTGCAGTTATCATCACGGTTTCTGTGATCATTTTTTTTTTCATTTCTCCTATTTAATTTAATTTGATCTCTGCAAATGTTTTCAGATTGTCTTTTCTTGTTTGTCCTTTGTAATGTCTTTAGTTGACATATGACATAGGAGGTATAGTTGAATACACTTATATTATAGTACAGATCAGTACTTTATGATTATTATTGTTATAAAACAAAGTGTACAAGACCTTTATAAGGCTTGTCTCCCAAAGTGATTGGTATAGGAAATATTATTTTCCACAGGTACTCAAGTGATCATTGATTACATTAAGGTATACAAGACCTTTATAAGGCTTGTCTCCCACAGTATTTGAGATATACAGTTATTGTTTTCCACAGGTACTCAAGTTATCATTGGTTTATATGATAAACAAAATAACCATACAGGTTTTTTCACTAAGACTAAGTCTATGATATAGACTTGTCTCCCATTAAAGTGAAATAAGGTAATTTATTTACTTTTTCAGGTTTCTGATTTAAGAAGACAAGATGTCTACATTAGATTACTTTATTGCACAAGGAAAATCTCTTGATAAGACTGGAAAAGAGTTAGAAGAATGGGCAACTGCTCAATTTGCTATTGTATTAAAATCAGAAGAGAAAAAACAAAAAGATGAGAATAAATGGAAAGCAGAAGTTGAACAAAAGAAGATAGATGCTGAGAATTTCAGATTGCAGATGCAAGCTGAGGAAAGAAAAGCTGCGGCTGAGGAGAGAAAACTTCAAATAGAAGAAAAAAAAAATTAGAAGCTGCTGCTGCTGCTGAAGAGAGAAAAGCTGCTGCTGCTGCTGAAGAGAGAAAAGCTGCTGCTGAAGAGAGAAAAGCTCTGGCTGAAGAAAAAAGATTAGAAAAAGAAGCTGATGCTGCTGCTGATCTAAAGAAATTGCAGATGCAAGTGGAGGAAAGGAGATTTGATGCAGAACAGAAAAAATTAGAAGTTGCAGCAGAACAGAAAAAATTAGAAGTTGCAGCTGAACAGAAAAAATTAGAAGTTGCAGCTGAACAGAAAAAATTAGAAGCTGCTGCTGCAGCTGAACAGAAAAGATTAGATAGAGAAGCTGAAGAGAGAAAAGCAATAAGAGAACATGAGTTTGAATTAGAGAAATTGAAATTGACAAGTATGAGTAATATTAATCAGGCATCTGGTGGTAATGGTAAACCTTTTAATTATAAGGTCAAGGTGCCAGCGTTCAACTCTGCCAGTGATGATATAACATTCTGGCTTGATAGATTTGAACGTGCTTGTCGAGCTCATAATGTTGACAAATCACAGTATGTGCATCAGTTGTCTGAAAATTTAAAAGGGGAGTCTCTGACTAAGTTATCTTTGGTTTTGAAGAGGCCGACAAGGATAATTACGATGCTATTAGGGCAGCTTTGATAAAGAGATATCAGCTGTCAGAAGAAGGTTATCGTCTTTTGTTTAAAACAATGAGACCTGAGGTAGGTTTAGAATTCTCAGATTTCATTTCAAAAGCACGACTTACACTCTTACGATGGATTGAATTATCCAAAATAGAGAAAACATTTTGATGGTCTTACGGATTTATTGCTAAGAGACAAGGTCATGTCTTCGGTAAATAAACCATTCCTAGAGTTCTTACATGAGCGTAAACCTAGTACATCAAAGCAAATGGAAGAATATTGTGACCAGTATGCCACGGCACACCCTGACATGATTCTTAGTAACTCGAACATCAAAGAGAGTATGCCAGTTGCTTCGGCAACAGAATATAATCAGAATTACTCACACAAATTCCAAGGAGCTAAAAATAAATTTGATAAAAAGGTTAATTGGAATAAGTATCAAAACCAAGATAACCACTCAAATCAGGGTTCTTCTTCGAAGAACTGGAATCGGGCTGATAGTCCTCGACACGCGAGGGGTACCCATAATTTTAGACATTCTCGAAAGGGGAGTAGCTATAGGAACTACCCAAGTGCTTCATGGAGAGAAAAGAACCAATATTACAGGGATACTCAGTATAATGAGCGTGATGATTATGATCATGAATATTATGATTCAAACCCAAATAGGGGTTATAACAGAGGAAATAATAATTATAGAGACAATTATAACCGAGGTAGATCACAACACAAAAGACATGGTAAATCTTATTACCAGGCTAACTCTGCACAACAGGAGTTCCACGACGCCGGTAATCAGAATAATGATAAAAAAAGACTCCAATAGTGTAGCAAATTCCGCTTTCGATTTTGCTAGAGCATCTGAGTGTTCGCAATGCAAAACATTATTCGATCCAACCACAGTTTCTACTTTAAGCTGCGGTCACCCGCTTCCCGCTCTCCCTGCGTCAATCGCGCATAATGGAAGGGGTGCTCTTGTTTTCAATAGAGGCCTAATAGATGGTACTCCGGTATCAATTCTTTTCGATTCGGGGTGCACTACCATCGGAGTGAGGCAATCACTCGTAAATCCTTCTCGAGCTACAGGCGATGTAGTCAAATGTGTAACATTTGGTGGCACATTGGAGAAGTACTCCACTGCCATTATCAATATTGCTACGCCTTTCTTTACAGGAGAGGTGCAAGCATGTCTCTTGCCGAATCCGATCGCTGATCTTATCATCGGTCGCATTCATGGAGTGAAAGAATGCACTCCACAGCAAATTTCTAATTGGGAAAATGTTAATATGCAATCTGCTAATGCAGTAATCACTAGGGCTCAAGCTCTTAATATGCCGCAATCTTCATATTCTGAAGATAATGATGCGCAGATCCAAGATGATCCCTTGGAGATTTCCCATGATTCCTTTATAAAACAGCAGGAAGATGATCCTACCCTAAAGAAATTCTTTACTCTGGCAACAAAAGGTGATCCGAATAAGGATACAAATCGTAAATCTTGGATTACGATGAAGAATGGCGTACTTGTACGTATGGTACAAGACTCCGCTAAGTCCATTCATTCTCAAATCCTTGTGCCTAAAAATATGAGAGTTAAAATCTTACAGCACGCTCATGATTCGCAGTGTGCTGGACATATGGGTTTTTCCCGTACTAAAGCTAGAGTTCTTGAATCTTTCTTTTGGCCTGCTGTGAATAAGGACATACGAATCTATTGTCGATCTTGTAAAGTATGTCAAGAGATTAAATCCAGAGGTCCACGCCATGATGCACCTATTCAGGCTGCAGACATTCCCATTCGACCATTTCAAAAAATGGCGATAGACATCATTGGTCCATTTAAGATAAAGTCTGCTAGAGGACACCAATTTATTTTGACGTGTGTTGATATGTGCACACGTTGGCCGGAGGCTGTTCCTCTAAAGAGCATAACTACTGCTGATGTCGCAGATGCTCTTTGGTTAATATTTTCTCGTCTGGGATTTCCAGCAGAAATATTATCCGACCATGGTACCCAACTCATATCGGATACCATGTCTCAAGTAATGTCGACTCTTAAGATAGAGAGATCGCTGAGTAGTATTTATCATCCTATGTCCAATGGGATGGTGGAACGCCTGAATAGAACTCTGAAAAACCTACTAGGTAAGATAACAGAAGATCATCCTCAGGATTGGGATAGGGTTTTACCCGCGGCTCTCTTTGCATATAGAGAGGTCGCCAACGAACATACAGGATTTTCTCCCTTTGAACTTGTCTTTGGCGCGAAACCGCGAGGTCCTATGTCCTTACTTCATGATCTTATAACTGCTGATAATATTGTCGATGACACAAAATCCTCTTATGAATATGTCATCGCACTTAGACACAAGATTATTGAAGCATGCAAATTGGCAACTGCTTCTTCTGAATTTGCGAAACAGAAGGCAAGGGAATTTGCCAATAAAAAGAGATGCTTGCGACAACTTTGTCCAGGTGACAAAGCATTTGTCTTGCTACCTTGTAGGGAAAATAGACTTCTTATTTCTTGGAAAGGTCCGTACGATATAATATCAAAAGTTTCCGATGTTGACTATATCGTCGATATTGACGGGAAGCGTAAAACCTTCCACATCAACATGCTCACGGAATTCCATGAACGTCCGGATTATTTACAACCTGTGTTCCAGGCAACGGACGATTTTCCAGTCCAACATGGACAGTACTCATCTCTGTCAGTAATACAGGATGAGGAAACGAGTTTCTCGGATGTAAATCTACCTTTTCCAATGATTCCTCTTCACTCTAATGAATCATGGAAAGATGTTGCAATTTCTCCCGAATTATCTCCAGGAGAGCAGAAACAAGTTTCTACTATGTTAGAACAATTTCAGGATGTCCTTACTGACATTCCTGGTCAAACTGATGTCATTCAACATGACATTATTCTTACTGACCATAGTCCTATAAGAGTCAGACCGTATCCTATCCCGATACATTTTCAAGCACAGGTAGAGAAAGAGTTGGATGAGATGATAGAGTTAAAAATTATTGAACCATCCACATCAGCATATTCTTCGCCGATGGTTATTGTACGAAAAAAAAGACAATAACATACGTCTTTGCGTGGATTATCGCAAATTGAACCAAGTGACGAAATTTGATGCTGAACCTATGCCTTTACTAGAAGAGCTACTTACGAGACTATCGAATTCTCATTTCTTTACTAAACTCGATTTGTCTAAGGGATATTGGCAAGTTCCATTATCCGAACACGCCAAACCGTTGACTGCTTTTTCGACGCCTAGGGGTCTATTCCAATGGAATTTCATGCCTTTCGGTCTTATGAACGCCCCTGCAACATTCGTACGCATGATGCGTCGAATCCTATCTCATCGCTCAGATGTCATTGCGTATCTTGATGACATCTGTCTTTTCAGTGATACTTGGAACGATCACTATAATGGGATAAATGAACTATTGTCTATCTTACGCGAGCATAACCTGACAGCGAAACCATCGAAAGCATGTATTGGTTTTAGCGAAATATCTTTCTTAGGACACCGTGTTGGTCATGGGTTCCTAAAAACAGAAGACCATAATACAAGTAAGATACTTAACATTTCTATTCCTAAGACTAAAAAGCAAGTGCGAAGTCTCTTAGGTCTAATACAATTTTATGGACGATTCATTCCGAATCTGTCCTCCATTATGTCACCTCTTTCTTCCTTGCTAAAGAAAGGGTCTCCTAATGTAGTCCATTGGACTCAAGAATGTCAATCCTCTTTGGATAAGGTTAAAACTATGTTTTCTACTTCACCTATCCTAGTATTGCCTTCTAAGGATAAGACATTTATTCTTCGTAGTGACGCTTCATCCACCTGGATTGGAGCAGCACTAATGCAAGAGTACTCTGGAACTCTGCATCCTGTGATGTATATTTCTCGTAAATTAAATGCCGCAGAGAAGAATTACTCGGTCCTAGACCGTGAATTATTGGCTATGGTTTGGTCAATCCTTAAACTGCAAAGATTTCTTCTTGGCGCGCATTTCATCGTGGAAACTGACCAGAAAGCTCTTACGGCTATTCAGAGTAAAAATCTGAAGAGCGCGAGATCAACGCGTTACGCAATTGCTCTGCAGCCATTTCATTTTTCGGTGCGAGCTATCCGTGGGTCAGAAAATGTGATGGCAGATATTTTGTCTAGATGCCCACATGATTCATAACTGTTAAATTATATACCTAACTTTGATACAGTTGTTCCTATGTTGAAATGTGTACACATAGGTAATATCATATATTGATTGTAACACTACTTAGCGGTTCATTGATATTTATTCACCGCTGATCTTTCAATGTTTTTTTTTTCGTCTTTGATGATCATGATGTTAAGATATCTTAGATGAAATTTATGTATAAACTAATGTAGAAATTGTGTCATTGCTAATATTGTAGTATGCGTTGGTGACACCTCTCTGGAAATATTTATACTTAGAGAAGTATTTTCTCTAAGGTCATAAAACTTATGCTTATCATCTGCGCATTGTTATTGGTGCGTTGTGAGCCTATTGTATGTTGCTCCTAGATGTATTTCAAAAAAAAATGTATCATTTTTTTTCCCGAGGGGTGTGGTAATCTGTTGCGTGCATATTTTGACGCACATATTACAAAAATCGATATGGCTATTTAATATGGAAAAAATATAGTCATTCATTCATTTGTGTATGAAAATGCTGTCTATGGGAAAGCTAGATAATCCATGATTGTTTTACACTTTTGATTATAGGAGTAATCGTTCTTGATATTGATTCGGCGCATGGATATGACACCCATGTCCGTACTTATTTGTTAGGGCCAGAAAATATATTAATTTGCTTATTATGTTTATGGCCTGAATTCATATGTATTACATATTATTAGTACAAGTAGAATCAGTCCTATATTGTATATTTTGGATGGGTAGGCAGGACTATATTCTTGTTATGCCGCTCTAGCGGAAGTAGGTGTTGTCTTATTGTATATGGTATATTCTTAAGTAAAATTGATTCTGAACTGTATGGAGAAACTTTAGGAAATCATTCATATGTATTTCGAATTAACTTTGGCTTATATATATACCCTCCTGTGAGCGAGTGAGCGACAACTCAGGAAGGCGGCCATGTTACATTCCTGTCATCGTATTTTTGAATCACTGTCCAAAGAACGGGGCATGTATCTTACTATTCGGACTGTGGCAAGGAGATCTCAATTTTGATAGAAACCCCTTCCATGGTTTCATAATATGATATAAACTGTGAACATAAAGCAACTTTAGTTACTTACCGATCCGCCTTCACTGACGCGCTTAGTCAGATAGGGGATGCGGCCATTATGTATCATGACATTGGAAGCTATTGATGTACTACCCATTATTTATGAATGTTTCATGACTTGGGATCTACTATGTATGCCTGCAAATTGATGTGTCAACCTGTACCCATGATTTACTCGTTATGTCCCAGTGTGTGCGTCTAAATAAACTGTGTAAACAAAGATTCCAGCAGTCTGCATTGTTGCCTTGTAGACACAAGTGTATGAGTGATTAGATTGGTCAGAACACGAACAGTACACCATTCGCGTTAATCACACTCTACACTTCTACTCCATATATACACCATCCTGCGTCGGTTGAATTGACCAAGTTTAGGGCCTGCTTCCCCTGGAGCCTTAGAGGGAAATTACTGCTTACAGTGCCTTTGCCTTCCCTAACTCAGGACTAGGGTGAGTTACCCATTTACAGCTGGGTAGACTGGAGCATGCCTGATCTCAGTAACACCATACACCACAATTTACACAGATGGTTTACAGATGACTTTTTACACAGCACTTTACAATCACGTAAGAAGCGACTTAAGAGGGTTGGTCATGGGACCGGCTGCTCTATCCTGAAGAAAATATAACGGTAAGGTAAAGACGCCCATTGAGGCATACTGGGAATGTGGTGTTATGCCCATGTTTTCTTGACCATACGGCACACTAGTGGTGATGTAGTCAGCATCACGCCGGCCGCCTTAACCTTCCCACAGTTGCTCTGGTACCGAATTCCTGAGGCGGGACCCCAAGATGCAGCAATAGTGAATGCAGTCAGCGACTCATAGCTTGACTGCCTGTGTCAGGACCAGCGAACCAGCGCTGGTCAAGACCGTGCTCCACCTCCACGTGGTGGTCCTGGAAACAGTCTGCAGCAGTGCAGGCTGGCTGAGCGAGCATGGATCGAAATGGGAAGGCAAACCCGGTCCTTAAAAAATGCCGTGCAGAAGTCGGATGTGTCGACCGAAAGGTGCAGATATCACAGCTTTGGCGCAAACAGACACAACGCAACCACCGTCCTTTTCAGGACGAACGAGGAAGAAGAAGAAGAAGAATTCCTGAGGCTGGATCGATCCCGGAGCCGTTTGCAGAGTAAAAAATAACCCCACTTCAACGGGGGATCGAACCATGGACCACCAAGCTAGGAAGTCAGTGCACTAACCACTGAACTATCGCGGTTCCTATAAGAAAATATAAGCCATTAAAAAAATTTCAACAAAACAATATGGACAAATCAAATAAGGAGAATAAATCAATTCAGCCATCCAAGACAGAAGAAGATCCTCTGGAAAGGAGGCTCATGGCGCGATCTAGAAAATGGCGAGGAACAACCTGGAGCTGATGGTGTGGGACAGGAAGACGTGTTATACGTTTGTTGAAGGCCTGTGATCGTTGAGTGAAGGATAATGATGATTGTGTCATGGCAAATACTTTGTTTGTCAACTAGGGTTTCGTGAACCTCTAGGAATTTCGCTAACCATGCCTAAGTTGAGTGTCGTGGTTGAGTTAAAGTGTAAGAATATTTGTCGAGTTGGACAATAGTAGTGAAATCGACAATGATAGTGGACTGGCAGAGTTATAGATTTCACATAGATAAGGTATAAATAGGAGGTGGACTTGAGACAAACCTGGAAGAAGATTTATTAAAGTTATCTCTCTCCAAGCCTCAACACACTTATAGAGTCTAAGCACCGCCTGCTCTCTCTCTCTCTTTTCTCTTGTCAAAATAGAGACTTAGTAAAGAGCTTGAAAATGTTAATTATGGATGAAAAGGGTCGTGAACAGCGCATTAATAAATGAGTAAAATTTATTAAAGAAGAAATGTATGAAAATAATGCATATCAGCACAAACAACATAAATTTTACAGCAATAATCACAAATATGCAAATACACACCAACGAACACACAGACCACCAACATAAAACCTGTAGAACACAGAGAGATAAATAAATAGAGTGTCAGTCTGTTTAAGCACACAAAGTCTGGTGATATTAAATTCTGCTATAGGCGCTGGGCTGCTAGATATGCTGGAAGCCGCAATGCTCTGACTGGTAATCCAAAGGGCGAGTAGGAAAATACTACTGCAATACTATTTCAGATCTTGCGTTGGCTCGTTGCACACTGCGTGAGCTTAATTTCTCGTTAGAGAGAATGGCGTTGACAAAAGGTTTTGTTTCAGGTATGGGGTGACGCCTCGTGAATGCTAGGTGTTTATTCAGAAACCTTCTAGATCGAAGAGAATGTGACGTTCTTCGCCTGACTGGAGTCTTGCTCTAGCAATTCGGTATCCCTGAAAACTGAGACCCAAAAAGAGACGACCTTTACATCAAGCAAACAATAAAATTACACTAACGTTATACAAAACGGTTATGCTCCGCTATGGGATTTACATTATTGTAATCATTGCTATGATAGTTTAGGGCTGTCTTTAACCATATAAGTCTCCTGTTCCTTCCACTCTATCAATTATCAGCATGCGCCCGCATAGGCTAATATATTTTGTACACCCATGTACCTGTCAGTAAATGTTCTGACAGCAAAATCTGCTCCTCTTCCACCAACTCAACATACAGGAAACCTAACCCCGTAGTTACAGCTGAGTGAATATACTATTCATCTTACAACATTTAAATGAATTTACATAAACAGATTACAGCATTTGACATTACAAAATAAATGGTATGCCCCCTTGGGGAAAAATATTAATATCCCACAAGTGGATACATAGAAAATGCAATGTTCTTGCTATAACAATACAGGTGTGACTGAATCATAAGATATAATGTTTTCTATGGCTGGTGACTGCTTTCTGTGAAAGTTATAACTAGTGTCTAGCTACACAAGTCGGCATATCATAATTCCACCCTGCCACTAGAAGTTTATATCAGAAAGGAATAAGGGACTGTCTCCTATAATTCAGAGTTATAGCACCTGCACGTCACTATTCAGTTTTTAAAGTGAATAACCCACACCTCTGACATTTCCTTACAGTAATGACAGTTATTTTAGCCTACTCTTAACCCATGATAAGCATTGTATGGACTGATTGTACGCCTAGTGAGTATCTGTTATCGTAAGTTTACCTTTAACCCATGGTAAAAAAATAACACTGACACCTGACTGTTTCGTCACTCGTTTAACTAAGGCTGTAGACGGCGCAACACTATCACTGAACTAAATTACTGGGAGAAATCCTCACAAATGAATTCAAGTCGCGTTCCTATCAGATATATATAAAAAGCTAACATGAATATACATATTATAATAGATGTCTACTCACCCCGAGAAATGCCGAGAACATAGGCAAATAACATTTAGTTCTGTGTTATCGTCTGCCTTATTCTCATTGTGGTCCTCTCGGGCAGGAAATATTTTACGAGTGTGTCTGACTTATTAGATCTATCAAATTTTATAGTCTACAATTGACGCTACCCGAACACCTGGCATGGCTTGTTTCTACAGATGTTCGGCGTATAACGTAATATTTAGTAAGACCAATGAGATTCTAGAGACTACATCAGAGACACCAACAGCGACAAAGTTTCCCAGATAGACAATACATAATATTATGATTTCTAACTCGTCTAAGGGGCAAAACCACAGAGACCAACCGCGGGTTTTATCTCCCCCTTGAATCGGAGATCAAAACCTGTTTCCCCAGCCTCAAAGGGTACCAGCCGATAGCGGGCCGTTTCTTCACAGAACCCCTCTCGGCTCGTGATCAAACACTTTAAGCGCAAGAGACATTCCTCTGGACAGACAAACTAGGTGCGCTTAGGTAACATTATCTTTCGCTGACCGCTGCTGGCCAGTGGGGAATTAGTTCTGAAGGCCAGAACGTAAACAAACCGCGGGGTGGGGTCTGCGAAAGGGAAAAATGGGCCACGCAGGTAGAATCCGAAAGAAAAGAAAATACAAAATGTCGAGGAAACCAGAACATCAAAAGAGTAATAAAATTGGGACGTGATGGTAAAATAAATTATCAGTCACCGTGACAAGTTAGCCCCCCTTTTTAAAGTTCGTGAATCACGGACTAAGTGACAGTAATTTATCTTTTTCGTAGACGTCCGTTACATGTCCTTGAAACATCCTATACTCATAAGCCATGTTCGTATCCAACTCCTGTCTGTCTGTCCGTATGGCTACGAGTTCATTTCTTTTCTTCCCTCTGTCTAATAGAGTTCGGCGAATGGGATTTTGCTAGGCCAGTCGGCACTGACGTAATTCCTTTCCCTGTGAATCTGACCTTGCTTCCACAGTTCGCTCCGCCTGTTTATCGTCCGGAAAATTATCCGCACCTGTTTTGAGTTACGGCCCCGCCTGAACTCACTGACCACTGCGTAGGTAATCCGCCTGTTACATACAGTGAAATCATTGCTGGACTCGGGGTGTTTACGTTTCCCTCTGGGTTTTCGTGTCACGGGCGTGTACTTAAATAACCTGAGATAGCTGCAGTCTATCGGAATTTTCCGCACGCGTGTAACCCGAGTCGGCAAATGAAGCCGTTTGCTGGCCGAAGAAACGCTAGCGTATTTCTCCTGCCTCTCCACACCTACTTTCCTGTTTCGGTGGGAGCGTTGATCAATCTTCAGACCAGTGCCGTCTAAAGGCGGGTCTGGAACTTTCCTTGCCTTGCCACTCACAATTCTGGCTTGGTCAACGGAAATGATCAAGTTGCTAGGTAATGGCCTGGTGGAGGCGATTACTTTGCTGTCCATCAGTGGGGTTGAGACCACTGGAATAATGCGTTTACAATGAGAGAGCTCTGATGCCTGAAACGCAGAGTCTTCAATCGCATTCGGGGGTTCTACTGAATCATAACAGATCTCAGTAGCTTCTGTCTTTGGAGAAAGATAGGTATTATCTGCGAGTTGCAGAATTTGTTGAGTCGCTTTACCGTTACTAACATGAAGTAAGCCAAAGCTCTCAACAGTAGCTCCTTGTACAGTAGTAAGGCAGCTTTTCTCACTGTCTTCTGCCCTGAGAAGTATGAGAGACTCAGATGGAGTACCAGGGATCCCTTCGCCTGAAACCCTGTGTCCACCAGAAACGTCAACTTTGCCCTCCCCGGAGGAAGTTAATGGCGGCAGTTGGCAAATGTCCTGCAATGCCAGATCTACTTCCTGGATTACAGGCTCCGCAGTCTTACAAAGGACTGGACGGTTTGAGATCCCGTTAGATCGCGATGTGCCCGAGATAGAACTCTCGGTGTGTTTTTCCAATGTTCCTTGGAACGAATTTGAAACTTTTACCCTTTTAGCAGGCGACTTATTCTTGCACCTTTGCAGCTTAGGGTAATTAGAGGAGCAGCACCTCCTTTCTCCGATCGTTGAGTTGGAGGGATACGCCTCTGCATATGGTTTTTCGCTGTCCGGCCGGGAAGCTTGCGAAATATGACGTGATAGGGTGCGGCTCCCTTTTCTCGACGTCACGTGTCGGTGTTGCGGTCATTTTTGACAGAGTTTCAAACGTCAATTTATTTGTCGTATTTTTTCACCCTGGTCAAAGTTAGGGAACTATGTCTTAACTTTGCGGTGTCAGGTTGATTAGGTGTTATCTCCCCTTTTGGTTCATTCATTGTGTTTGACCACTATTGAGATAGGGTCAAAGGTACATAGTTCTGGGCCATTGCCCATGCGCAGTTTGGAGCGCGAAGGGTTAGACTTCCGTCAGGTAGAGATGTGAACTGGCTTCTGTGGGACGTGAATCTCCGTTGTATTTTGGGGAAGGAAAATCTTCGAAGTGACTGCGTTGTCAGTTTTCCCCAAGTGATTTACTGTACGTCAGGAATGACGACAGTGTTGTTTCTTGTGTTCTGGGGATTCTGTTCAAGGTCACACCGACTTTATCATTATTACGCATTCGGTTGCAGAACTTGTTAAAGGCTTACCTAGCCTGTGAGAACAGCTCACCGTTCCTATAATGCAGAACCTATATTTTGTGCTCGAGGTAGCCATTTAAGACTATTCGTCTTCATTTGATCAGAAGTCCAGTGACGAAGTTATATATGGTGGAAACCGCAGGTTGGCGGTATATTTATACAATCATTATAGCAGGGTTTATGCAACCTGCTTATGAAGAATACACAGCTGACGTCATATTGAGGCCCTGTGTTTCGGCTAATACTCTACAGCATGATAAGATGCAACTGGCGTGTCATGCCAAGTTGAACGACGGCCCTGGTAATATTATTACATGATTTAGGAGCTCGTCTTTTGTATGACGGAGTTATTAAGGTATCTGACGCGTTAAGTCAGGGATACCAAAGCGGCATTGTGAACTGTACTTTAAAGGACATACCACTATTGACCATGCCCACATATTTGAATGTTTTCCAGCCTTAGAATGCCTGATATGTACCAATCGATTTCAGTTAACATGATGTACACGATCTTGCTTACATTGACTGTTCCTGTGATACTACTGTTAGTCCTGTGATTAAATGTGGGAACTGTTACCAGTAGTTACAACCATCATTGGCTTCCGTATGAGTGTGACTGGGTGAATTGTCTACATATATATGAGCCTAAACGCATTCGCGTCTCTACACACCCATGTCTCACATCATCATCATCATCGTACAAGAACCATGTATGCTGTCAGCGTGAGTGACCTAGATCTTCACCGCACCATTACACTGTTCAGGTGACATCAACACGCATACCTGGCCAACTACACATCAACATTAGGGGACCCCACGAAAACACAGTAACAGTCGGTTAGGTAGTGCTCGATCTGGAGCGTGAGAGGTTCGGGGTTCAATGCTTGCCAGACGGTAACAATCCGTATTATAATGCTTGTTAGCACCTCTCTCACCTTTGTGCAGTTTCCATGCCTGGGAACGTTTCGTATTCTTTCCCGTGGTTTTAGGTCTGCTGTCCCGACATAAATTCTTTCCTTGTTCTGGCTTCGGATCCAAGTCCAAAGGAAAGTCAATTTTCTGGAGTTGGGGCGTGGTTTTAGCAGGCAAGTTAACTTTCAGGGGCGCAAGGTTTACAGAGGCGTTGTCCGATAAGGGCGCAATAGCTGAGGAACTAGAGTGACTACAATTAGTGTCTGTTTCCATCCTCCGGATTTGGCTATCCAGTTCATTCATTCTGATTTGGTGTAACCTTTCCCTTTCTTGGTTTTCTAGTTCCCATTTCTTGTCCTGTTCTTGCCGTTCTGTTTCCCATTGCTTGTCCCGTTCTTGTCGCTTTATTTCCAATTGCTTCTCCTCTTCTATCGCTTCTTCTACATATTTTTGGGTGAATGCTTCGGTCTCCCCAGTTTGTTTACAGGACCATGCCAAGATTAAACGGCTGTTAAACCAGTTGTCTACCTCGTATTGATCCTGCATGCTTACTGCAAATTCTAGAAAGGGTTGGATTTCGCTATCCTGGTACTCCATGTACTTAGCTACCTCAAGGGCAATCCTATGCACTTTAACTAGATCGGCCATTATATCAGGGTAAGCAAACACTATAGAAGAATAAAACCGAGAGATCTAAGTTATCTAGCCCACTAGGTGCTGATTAACTTCCTTGTGACAAGCAAAAAACCCCAAAACTCCAAAAAATCTAAATGATGTAAAACTTATTATCATCACTCCACCCCACTTCTGTCAGTACTCAGCTATTGAGAGGATTGGTTACTATCACCCGAATGAACACCCTCCCTTGGTACAGATGCAAACTAGTAACTGACTATCTGTAGCTTCTTATCTCAGATTAAAGAGCTACTCCTGAAAAAATATTTTACCCTTAAAAAAATTTTTTTTCTGACTTTTACAACAATAGTCGTCAGATTTTTTAAACCAAAAACTCAGCAGTGATACCAGCAACCTTAACCAGCTCTGTCATGAGTAAAATGAACAGTAAATGTAACTTGTGATTTATGATTGCTGTGGAGAAAAGACGCTGTTCAGACTTCCTCCAAAAGAAATAGTTCGATTTGTCTAGGGGATACAAATTCCTATAATCTGCAGAACACTAAACTCAAAGAATCAAAATAGAATCTTGTGAGAGATTCATCCTCGGATCGAGCGCACATTTTGTCGTGGTTGAGTTAAAGTGTAAGAGTATTTGTCGAGTTGGACAATAGTAGTGAAATCGACAATGATAGTGGACTGGCAGAGTTATAGATTACATATAGATAAGGTGTAAATAGGAGGTGGACTTGAGACAAACCTGGAAGAAGATTTATTAAAGTTATCTCTCTCTCCAAGCCTCAACACACTTATAGAGTCTAAGCACCGCCTGCTTTCTCTCTCTTTTCTCTTGTCAAAATAGAGACTTAGTAAAGAGCTTGAAAATGTTAATTATGGATGAAAAGGGTCGTGAACAGCGCATTAATAAATGAGTAAAATTTATTAAAGAAGAAATGTATGAAAATAATGCATATCAGCACAAACAACATAAATTTTACAGCAATAATCACAAATATGCAAATACACACCAACGAACACAGACCACCAACATAAAACCTGTAGAACACAGAGAGATAAATAAATAGAGTGTCAGTTTGTCCGCTTTCGTGGGCCCAAATGCGCTAGCTCCAGAAAGTGTCTTACGTGTAGATATCCTTCAAGATGATGGAATAACATACATAACTTTATTGTAGGTGCTAATCGTTGGTGACACCTAATTGCGTGAGGGGGACTGGAAGACTCTGTCTATCTCCGGCTGACCGCTCATAAGTGCGAGGTTTTACATAACCCAGAAATACACACAAGACGAAGTTACTTGAGGACAAAGGGTCCCATGCGCTCTTATCCGGCGCTAGAATTTTTCTTGCGTACTTGGTAGTAAATCCGGTTTGGGCTGGCTTGACTGTGATTTGACTGAGTGCTCCGTTTAAGCACACAAAGTCTGGTGATATTAAATTCTGCTATAGGCGCTGGGCTGCTAGATATGCTGGAAGCCGCAATGCTCTGACTGGTAATCCAAAGGGCGAGTAGGAAACTACTACTGTAATACTATTTCAGATCTTGCGTTGGCTCGTTGCACACTGCGTGAGCTTAATTTCTCGTTAGAGAGAATGGCGTTGACAAAAGGTTTTGTTTCAGGTATGGGGGGACGCCTCGTGAATGCTAGGTGTTTATTCAGAAACCCTCTAGATCGAAGAGAATGTGACGTTCTTCGCCTGACTGGAGTCTTGCTCTAGCAATTCGGTATCCCTGAAAACTGAGACCCAAAAAGAGACGACCTTTACATCAAGCAAACAATAAAATTACACTAACGTTATATAAAACATTTATGCTCCGCTATGGGATTTACATTATTGTAATCATTGCTATGATAGTTTAGGCTGTCTTTAACCATATAAGTCTCCTGTTCCTTCCACTCTATCAATTATCAGCATGCGCCCGCATAGGCTAATATATTTTGTACACCCATGTACCTGTCAGTAAATGTTCTGACAGCAAAATCTGCTCCTCTTCCCCCAACTCAACATACAGGAAACATAACCCTGTAGTTACAGCTGAGTGGATATGCTATTCATCTTACAACATTTAAATGAATTTACATAAACAGTTTACAGCATTTGACATTACAAAATAAATGGTATGCCCCCTTGGGGAAAATTATTAACATCCCACAAGTGGATACATAGAAAATGCAATGTTCTTGCTATAACAATACAGGTGTGACTGAATCATAAGATATAATGTTTTCTATGGCTGGTGACTGCTTTCTGTGAAAGTTATAACTAGTGTCTAGCTACACAAGTCGGCATATCATGATTCCACCCTGCCACTAGAAGTTTCTATCAGAAAGGAATAAGGGACTGTCTCCTATAATTCAGAGGTATAGCACCTGCACGTAACTATTCAGTTTTTAAAGTGAATAACCCACACCTCTGGCATTTCCTTACAGTAATGACAGTTATTTTAGCCTACTCTTAACCCATGATAAGCATTGTATGGACTGATTGTACGCCTAGTGAGTATCTGTTATCGTAAGTTTACCTTTAACCCATGGTAAAAAAATAACACTGACACCTGACTGTTTCGTCACTCGTTTAACTAAGGCTGTAGACGGCGCAACACTATCACTGAACTAAATTACCGGGAGAAATCCTCACAAATGAATTCAAGTCGCGTTCCTATCAGATATATATATATAAAAAGCTAACATGAATATACATATTATAATAGATGTCTACTCACCCCGAGAAATGCCGAGAACATAGGCAAATAACATTTAGTTCTGTGTTATCGTCTGCCTTATTCTCATTGTGGTCCTCTCGGGCAGGAAATATTTTACGAGTGTGTCTGACTTATTAGATCTATCAAATTTTATAGTCTACAATTGACGCTACCCGAACACCTGGCATGGCTTGTTTCTACAGATGTTCGGCGTATAACGTAATATTTAGTAAGACCAATGAGATTCTAGAGACTACATCAGAGACACCAACAGCGACAAAGTTTCCCAGATAGACAATACATAATATTATGATTTCTAACTCGTCTAAGGGGCAAAACCACAGAGACCAACCGCGGGTTTTATCTCCCCCCCTGAACCGGAGATCAAAACCTGTTTCCCCAGCCTCAAAGGGTACCAGCCGATAGCGGGCCGTTTCTTCACAGAACCCCTCTCGGCTCGTGATCAAACACTTTAAGCGCAAGAGACATTCCTCTGGACAGACAAACTAGGTGCGCTTAGGTAACATTATCTTTCGCTGACCGCTGCTGGCCAGTGGGGAATTAGTTCTGAAGGCCAGAACGTAAACAAACCGCGGGGTGGGATCTGCGAAAGGGAAAAATGGGCCACGCAGGTAGAATCCGAAAGAAAAGAAAATACAAAATGTCGAGAAAACCAGAACTTTAAAAGAGTAATAAAATTGGGACGTGATGGTAAAATAAATTATCAGTCACCGTGACAGTGAGCATATGTAGTATCTAACTGATCCAGCTCCATGTTCTTCTTTTTCAATCGATGCTGGTTTTATGTTACGATTTTGGTTCTTGCATTTTGGTTTTCTTTACTCAAGTTATCTCAGACATTATCTTTAAATCGTAGGGCCCACATCGAGGAAACCTGTTTATAGCATTACGAGGTAGTCCATGTCCACGAATTGCCAAGATAAGAGAGAGGTACAGCCAGACCACACAAAAACCACGCGGAGAAGAGAACTGGAGACAGAAATAAAAGGGATGAGGAAGACCATAGAAAGACCTGATGGCACGTGACAGGTGGACTTAGCATGATTTTGTTGAAGACCTATGTTCATTTGGTAGCTGAAGGGCATTGATGATGATGGTAAAACAGTTTTACTAAGTATTTCTCTTCTCCAATGTACATCAAAATGGCATTTCGTATATCATTTACCAAAGCCTATATATACATGTCTCCCCACTTACTGTAACTATGATGCCACTTAGAATATAACGGTTGCTATAGTTGTCTTCAGGCAGACGGTAGAAGGGCGAGACTACCACGCTCCAAGCTAGATTCAGTTGATGCCAACAGAAGGTTAGTGTGTACAGAAATCCCCGCTGTGTTATAAACGGGATAAGATTCATTAATAACACCAAGTATTGACGTCATTTCGTCTGTTAAATGTAACACTCAAGATGATGAGTCTGTTAAATCTAAAAGAATGCAAATGTATCTAGTGATTTCAGTCGCTAGGGAGCCGCGCTAGCGTAGTGGCTACAACACCGTTCTGGCGACCGGGTGATACAGGATCAAACCCGGGCGACGGCATTTGAGGATTTTTCGTCGACCGGGATTTGGACTGGATTAACTCGAGACCTGGCGAGGACATTTGAAGGAGTGTCGTCGACCAGGGACTGGCGGCTCCTGAGCCGACCCAGCTGCAATGGGTACCTCCGAAATCGGCGAGTATTTGCCTGAATGGCGAGGGACACCTGTCTCTGTACAAGAAATAAAGGGATACTCACGTAAAATCAATGTCAGGTTAGACATAAATATAATAACCTGAGATTTCGCCTTGAGTATTAGCGGGCGAACGCAAAAAAAAAAAAAAAAAAATTTCAGTCGCTGGATAACCAACACAGTTCACAGTTCATGTAACATCTTTTTGTTTCCTCCTAACACCTTTTAGAGCATATAACAAAAATAATCATCATCGTCACTAGAATGGAACCCGGCCAGTAGGAAGACAGCAGTAGTAGGGAATGCGCAACTTGAGGCGTTTTCAGGCGGCGCGCAGGCGGCGCGCCAGGCGGCGCGTGACTTTTATATAGCAAAAACGCCAGGCGGCGCGTGACTTTTATATAAGCGCATTCAGGCGGCGCAAGATGGCGGACTTGAGCTAACAAGGGGAGGTTATTTTTAGAGGTATTTTTATATAACAAGAAGAGGAGGGACAAGATGGCGGACTTGAGATAACAAGAAGAGGTATTTTTATATAACAAGAAGAGGCGGGGCAAGATGGCGGACTTGAGATAACAAGAAGACGATGTTTATATAAGGAAAATGTTGCAAGATGGTGGTTTTTTATATATTATTATTGTTTTTAGTATAGCCAACTTAGGTAGCGGCTGTGTTAGACAAACAGTTTGATACTTTTAGACAATAGGAAGACGATAGGAAGATATATATTTAGATGATATATATTTACATAATAGGAAGACGATAGTTAGATGATATATATTTACATAACAGTTAGACGATATGTATACGTTATATTTAGACATAGACAAACAGTTATACAAACAGTTAGACGAACATTTAGACAAACAATTAGACGATATATAGGTAACAAAAAAGCGTTTTAGTTAATATAGTTTTTATTTTATATTCAATAGTGTTTTTTGTAATAGCAAAATATATATGGTAATATATAAGAGTACATATATAGTATTTTTTAACATAATACATTGTGCAGTAATTTTTTAGCAAATGAATATACAATTATATATGAAAGACAGTATTTTTTAACATTATCAAACATTGATAAATAATACATAGTGATATGTACAATAATACATATTTATATATTAGTGGTGTTTTGTTACATTATTTACATTATATACATTATCACAGGGGTACAGGCCAGACCTTGAGGGATATGTGTCGTCACATTGTCGTCACGTCGTAAGAAATAGAGGTGTTGTGTGTACAGACAGTTTAAATGTTGAGGGGTGAGGTGGTGACGTTGTCGGGGTGTACTTGTCGTTTTATGTAAAAGTAAGACAGGGCGTTGCGGTGTTGTTCGTATGTGTAGATGGAGGATTTGTGTGCTCTGAACCCGATATTTTTCCCACCCTGTGCCTGTTGTGTGTTGAGGACTTCTAGGAATGTGTGTTTGTCAACTTTGTTGTGGTGTTTGTTCAAGCCTTTGGTGGTGGTTTTGTCATAGTCGCCAAAACAGTGATATGTCTTGCTACAGAGGGAAACCATCCCTCTGCCTTCGTACTCTAATTTAAAAAGGCCCGGTGTCCGTTTGTCGAATAAGGTTTGTTCGCGGCATTTTTGACAAAGGGCGCGCGTTTTACCCTCGCTAGCGACGAAAACGGGTCTATGGTCGGGACATACCTCGGTGGGGAACCACTGGTGGTAGGAGCTATAAAATTCCTGTCGCAATGCGGGCTTAACAACGTCCGCTAAGTTGTTCGCGCTAAGGGCCAAGTAAAGGCTGTCTGTATCCGTCTCGCACAACTGAAAGTCTGACCTATCTACAAATGTATCTAGACAGTCGTAGTAAAATTCTAACATGCGTAATTTAGCGTATTGGTAGACGAAAAATCCTATCTGAACGGGGAGGTCCCAACATATAGTCTGTTTAAGTTTCTCTACTTCGAATATGTCGTCCGTCACTAACGTCATTTTCCTAAAGCGGGGTGAGTTTATTTGGTCAGAGGTACCCTCGTCCATCGTGTACGAGACATCCACATGCTTCGCCTTATTGGTTAATGTCTTGCCGTAAGCCGCGTTACCTAGCAGTTTCATGGTCTCGCTGGTAATGGCGTAGGCAGGATCAGTATCACCCTGTCGACGCGCGTTCGAAATAGTGTCCCCAAACCGTTTGAAACACGTCACGGGTGTATACTCAAGCACCTGGTAGATACAGGTGACTTCTAAACCTTTGGTTAGGTACCAGCGAAGCAGAGGTGTTGTCAAGAGAATCTTTTTGCCCACATAACTCCCGATCAACGTCCGTCTGGGGGTAGTCAGGAGTTTATGTTTTTCGGCGTATTCCCGCATGAAAGGCCCAATATCTTCCCTCGTGACGTCAACATTCTTAAAAATGGGCGTCATCTCAGAGAAATGGTCTTTTAAAGAGTCGGGGACATGGATGTCACACTCGACTAGGCCAAACAAGGTATCGTCCAGCACCGAGGCGAGAATATTTTCTTTTGTCAGGGGGGTACCGACATTTGGTGTAAGACGGTTTCTGGTTCGGGAAGGTGGCGTTCAGAAAACGACGGATTGTTGGGTCGGTTTTCTTCAACGCCTGCCACTCGCATTCCCACATTTCTACCAATTTGACGCTGCAATGGCCCCGTAAATAAGAACTTGTTTCCACCGTCTTTGCGTACAACTCAGCCAATGGTTTGTTGTTGACTGGGTTAACGTCACGACCGGCGGTTAGTGGGCAGTTAGGGTGGCCGTGGAATAGGCACCCATGGAACTGGTAGGCGGTTTGAGAGTATCTGTCCCAACCGTCTACCCTAACGCATACATCACCCAACGCCTTCTCACGTCCGCTAAACTGGGTTTTTAAGGTCACTTTTTTTTGGTGGGAGACCCAAGCCAAATAATCGCGGCACTGCACGGTATATTTGTGGAGTTTGTGGTGCTTGAAACCATCATCCTTGTACCGTCTAACGGGAAAGTCAGTGGGCATTTTCTGCATTAACGCCCACAAATAAAGGGCGTTGGCATCAAAACCTTTAATGGATTGAACCGTTTTGCCACCTCTAATGCGGGTTTTGCCTTGCTCGTGGAACCTGTGAAAAATAATTGATGGTCCCCCGACGATGTTTTGGCGCAAGATGTTATGCAAATCTATCTCCTGCTTCGAACATAAAGAAAACATGACGTTGGGCGGGAGGGTTTTGAAAAGGTACTTTAACGTGACACCGGGCACGGAGCTCGCATCTTTAAACATGTCTACACCTAGGCGCGCGTAAAAACTAACTTGTCGGTCTAACGCTGCCAGGAAGGGGAACCACGTCTTTATTGTTGTACCACGTCAGAAAGTAGCGTTACGTGGTCATGTGGTTCTCGGCCCACATCTTCTGGCATTCGGCGTACTCGTCGGCGGAAATGTTAGTGTTTTTAAGTTTGGAAAAAAATGCCGAGTGGGGTGGTAACGCGGTTTCGTCTAACTTTGCTAAATCTGTTATGTACTCGTAACAAAAATATCCTTTGGTTTCTTTAACCTTGTACGCCGCGAGATATTTGCTATAGCTAAACCCCGGGGCTAAGTAATTGACTATATCTAAAAACTTTAAGTCGCTAGTGGCAATACACATAAAATTATTGTTTCGCTTGACTAAAAATTTGAAGTCTTCCCCCAGGAAATACCGGATGAGATACGGTTTGATTACGTTCACGTCATATTTGCCCGAATTGAAACCTAATACGGGTAGCTGCCCCAAATAACCCTCTAATCTAGCAAGGAGTCCGTCTGAATTATCGATCGTCTCTAAAGCCTTGAGTTGGGTGCAAACATCATCAAAATGTGCACGCAGAATCTCATAAGAGGCCGCGGCAATTTTGAGCAGATGGTCAGCCATCGTATTGACCAATTCCTGTGGATCACCCGTTGTGATAAAACACACGGGGGCTTCAAAACCGGGGACGTTAGAAGCCACCGAACACGACAGGGGCACGTGTTTGGCTGTACAGATAGTGGCATTACCACTGGGCACTACAGTGTTCTCAAAAAAACACTCATAGTCAAATGTGGCGCGATACGGGAAGACGAATTTTGTGTCTACGTCTATCCCCTGCTCCTTGATTAAGTCCCAAATGGTCTCTGGGGGATTATACACACCACCTCTAAATGTTTCTCTTCGCTTAGAGCCGGTACAGCGCTTTTCATGGCGCGCCATATCCCTATAAATCTTCCACAACTTGCCGCAGTTGGGACACGAAAAAGAGTTACTGGCCCTATCGATATCTGTAATGTACATGAAATGGTTCTTAAACATTAAAAGACGCAACGTATCTGGAAAAGTGTCGCTACCTCTAAGTGTGGGGGTCAGGTTTTCCTCGTCGTCAAATTCAAAAACGTCAATATTTATGTTAAAGCATTTTTCTAATTGGGGCATATCGATTAAACTAACCCCGGGGAAATCGATGAGGGACCTAAGTCCCTGCTGTGTTTGCCACTGTTCGACTAACCGGCGCGTCGATTTTCTAACGTCTTTAACGGCACCACCCCTAAAAACGGCTAGACATCTAAAAAAGCAAAAGTTATCACTGTATGGTTGTAAGTTTGAATCCTGTTGTAGTGTATGGATGTGGTTATTGTCCATGATGAAAGAGGGAATGTCTTGCATGCAGCAGCCAATGGCAAAGTCTTGGATATGGTACAGATAGAACGAAGTCGCTGGAATGGCTTCCACAAAGTATTTTGTGTTTGGTCTGTTTAACTGTGCTTGTGTGACAATATCGCTATCGTGTAACTGTGAGAGAAAAGCTTTGAAATCTGTAATGTTGTTGACTAAGTGTGGCTGATCTAAGACGACTGTATTGTTATGGGAAGCGTGATAGAATCTTAATTCGTTTGTTTCTCTGTGGCGTAAGACAATGTGGAAACTGTAGTTTATTTTGAATCTTTTTGTCTGTTGTGTAAATACAGGGAGCAAGAGACGGTCCCAGTCCATATTTTCTGTTGGTCTGTTGAAAAAAGTGAAAGTGGACAGATATTTATGTTTATTGGCTTGTGTTTTAATGGCTTGCCAGTTGTCAGTGTAGATTTGTCTTATGTCATCCTGTAAGTCTTCTAAAGAGTCTTCTTCAGTGGGGAGACGGGGTTTTTTAATAAAGGACTGGTGGGTATTGGTCATGGGGCGTTTCTTGGTCTGACCTGCAGCATTTAAAGAGGGTGTTTTTGGTGGGTTAGATGGGATGGGGCTTGAAGTTGTTGCTGTTCTCGTCGATGGTGTGGTGCCTGCTGCAGCAGGTGATGTCTTTGTACCTGATGATGCTGAGTCTTTTGTGGTCCCTGCTGGTGATGTCTGTTGGTGCGCCGTTGATGATTCGGCGCCTGGTGTGGCACCTGATATTGGTGTGGGGACAGTCTGGTGTTGGTTAGGGGTGGGGTGTTGTTGTTTTATGTGGGTTCGTAGATTATCACCCCGGGTGAATTTTTTGTCACACAGGGCACAATCCAATAGCAATGTTGCGTGTACTGTTTTTATGTGTCGTGTTAACATGTCAGGGCGGTTAAATGTCTTGCCACAGCGAGGACACAAATTGTTCTTCACCGGTGCAGTGGTGGTCCCCGCTGGGGTGTCTATATTGAGACTTCGTGCAGTGGTGGTCCCCACTGATTTGTCTATAACAACAGCACCCACCGTTGCAGTGGTGGTCCCCACTGTGTTGTCTATAGCGCCCGCCATTGCAGTGGTGGTCCCCACTGAGTTGTCTATAGCGCCCGCCGGTGCGGTGGTGGTCCCCACTGGCTTGTTTATAGCGGCCGCCGTTGCAGTGGTGGTTCCCACTGGGGCGTTTATAGCGACCCATGGTGCAGTGGCTTCCACTGTGGAGGATCTCGGGGCCGCAGGGCCATGGCTCAATTCAATGTGTTGTTGGAGTGCCTCAGGTCCTACAAAGACTACAGGACACACACGACAGGGGTGTGTCGGTTCAGCATGTACTGTCCGCATATGTCTCGCGAGATCACGGGATCGAGTAAAAGATTTGCTGCATTGGCCACAAACATTTTGGATTGCTGACATTTCTGTGAAGTAGAAACGAAAACACATTACTCACACATAAAATTAAATACAAAGAAAGAGAGAAAGAAAGAGAAAGACAGAGAAAGATAGAAAGAGAGAGAGCCAGAGAGAAAGATAGAAAGGGAAAGAAAGAGAGAAAAAGAAAGAGAAAGAAAGAGAGAAAAAGAAAGAGAGAGAGAGAGACAGAGAGAAGAGAGAGAGAGAGAGAATAAACACAGTGTTATTTCTTATTCTAGGTGAAAAAAATGCCCCTCGCGCGCTGTCAGAAAGATATCGATTTAAAACCACGCGCTCACGAAACAGGTGACAATTTTCCCTGACGTTTAAGAAACTTTAAGAATGTTTTGGTACATTTATTGTTAAGTTTATTATCTCTATATTTTTACATGTATAGTACTGTAAAAAAAATATGGTATATTCTCTTTAATTTTCTTTATTATGTGAAAAAAATATTCCTCACGCTCGAGTTTAGTTTGTAGTATTGCACCATCAGTTGAAATCCAGGTTGAGTAAATGTGATTGAACACAAACACTTGTCTAACGCTAGGTGAGAAAATAAGGAAATCTTTTTTCCTAGTACATAAGCGGTTAAGTCTTATCAAAAAATATGTTATGTCAAGATAAAAAATAACAATTTAGTATCTGAGTTAACACAGATAGACTATTTTGAAACATATATTTAGCAACACTGGCTACAGAGATATTTTTACAGCCTAACACAGACATATCTTTTTGTTTAAATATTTAATACAATACACAAACAACTAAAACCTTTTTATAATTAGAGATATTTTTACAGCCTAACACAGACATATCTTTTTGTTTAAATATTTAATACAATACACAAACAACTAAAACCTTTTTATAATTTTATTAAATAATTTAACACCCTAACACACGAAAAAACAGATATTTTTAAAGTTATTTATGGTCTCCTAACGAAAACACTTATATTTTTAAAGATATACATCCTAACACAACACACGCATAAAGAAGCAACTAAAACTTATATATTCTCTAAATAGAAATAATTATTTTAACATCTTAACACAGAGTACCCAATACAAACAATCAACTAAACCTTTTTTATAATGTTATTAAATAATTTTACACCCTAACACACGAAAAAACAGATATTTTTAAAGATATTTATTGTATCCTAACGAAAATTAGTTGTCTTTTTTGTTTTGTAACTAAGAAGTAAATTTAACAAAGAAAATAGAAATAAAACAGACGAATACATACTAGCAGGTATTGTTATGACAAAACAATTGGTTCTTTTCAGTGTTCTTTCAGAGATGTGTCCGCTTCAGTTTCTGATGATTGAGTGATATGTCTGAAGACAATGCATCCCATTATATGGCAAACAAAAAGTGTGCTTGTTTCAGAGTTCAATGACCTTACTGTTTACACACCTGTTATTGCTCGCAAACAGTTTCTCGTAAATTATCACGTACAGACAAGAAATAACTCACCGATGTTTACTCACTGTGCAGGTGTTATGAAAAAAGAGTTTATCGGATGGTAATAAGATACCTAAACAAACAATGCATCTGTTAATTCGTCTTTCGTTTGACACGGATGATTATCGTTCCACAGTGAAAACTCGTAGGAATTGTTTACCTAGCCACAGCTGTTTATATACCTCGTGGAGTTTCTACATTAGCAAACATTTGTGACACGTCCCAAGATAAAATTTCGAGCATTTTGTTTGTGACACGGGCAGATATTGTTGCCGAGAAAGAAAAGGCATTAGCCGTATTTTAACATCGGTTTATAAAAAAAATATCTAAGTATTTTAAAATAAATTGAGACACATTTCTTCTTATCTAAAACACACACATATATATATATATATATATATATATATATATATATATATATATATATATATATATATATATATATATATATATATATATATATATATATATATATATATATATATTAAAAGAGACAGAGAGAGAGAAAGGCAGACACATTTTAAAACGGTTTACAAAAAATAAATAGAGTATCTAACAAGTATTTTGAAATAAACAATAAAGTGAGAGAGACAGAGAGAGAGAGAGAAAGACAGAGAGAGAGAAAGACAGAGAGAGATAGATAGAGAGAGATAGAGAGAGAAAGACAGAGAGAGAGAGAGAAAGACAGAGAGAGAGAAAGATAGAGAGAGAGAGAAAGACAGAGAGAGAGAGACAGAGAGCGAGAGAGAGAGAGAGAGAGAGAGAGAGAGAGAGAGAGAGAGAGAGAGAGAAAGACAGAGAGAGAGAAAGACAGAGAGAGAGACAGAGAGCGATAGAGAGAGAGAGACAGAGAGAGAGAGACATTTTTAGACTAAAACATATACATTAAAGGAGAGAAAAATGATATATAAGAAAACAAAAAAAGAGATATTATAACACCAATTTTCAAAAAGGGTGACAACCGACAGTGTGGAAACCATAGAGGCATATCCCTTCTCAGTGTCCCTGGAAAAATCTACTCTAGAATCCTAGAGCATAGACTCCGACGCCTAGCTGAGCCACAATTGGATGAGGTCCAGTGCGGATTCCGAGCAAACCGAAGTACTCAAGACCTAATCTTCACACTCAGACAGCTGAGTGAAAAGGCCCTTGAGTATAAGAGTGAGATCCATCTTTGTTTCATAGATCTGGAAAAGGCGTTTGACAGGGTCCCTTGGAGCAAACTTTGGGACTGTTTGGCAAGGAAGAATATTCCAGCACCTCTGATTCATGCTATACAGAGCTTCTACAAGTCTTGCAGAAATTATGTGAGGACAGCAAACCATAAGTCAGAAGAGTTCAGGACCACCACTGGTGTAAGACAAGGTGATATCCTATCACCTTACCTCTTCATACTCCTTATGGACGATGTCATCAAGGCATGTAAGGAGAGAACAAGAAAGTATTCAGTGGGGTACTGGAAGATGAGACAGGTCTATATTTCAGAGCTGGCATTTGCTGATGATGTTGCCCTGATTGCTAAATCAGAGGCACATCTCCAATCCAACCTGCAAGTCTGGAAGGAAGAGCTGGAGAAGAGAGGAATGGTCATAAGCAGCTCTAAAACAAAATCCATGGTGATATCACGAGAAGAAAGAAGGCATCAGATTAAGCTGGGAGAACAGGTCCTGGAGCAGGTTGACCACTTTAAATACCTCGGAGCTATTATAGACCGAAATGGAGGCATCAAAGAAGAGTTGGCCACTCGAAAAGCAGCAGCTGGGAGACTTTTTCAGGCCATAAATCGAGGATTCCTCAGCAAGAGAGAGGTTGGTAAGAAAACGAAGATGGCTGTATACCGCTCCACCTATGTCCCAGTCTTGACATATGGATGCGAGTCATGGGCAATGACTACAACCCATAAAAGCCAGATCCAAACCTCAGAAATGAGGTATCTGAGGAAAGTGGTTGAAGTAACAAGAAGAGACATGGTACGCAACCAGACGATACGTCAAGGCCTAAAATGCCACCCCCTACAGACCCAAGTAGAACAGTCCCAACTAAGATGGTTTGGCCATGTCTGCAGAATGGGAGAAGATCGGCTACCACGACAAGCATGGGAAACAAAGAGCCAAGGATCCAGACCCCGAGGACGACCCAGAGTCCGCTGGGAGGACAACATTAGACAATCTTTGAAGGACCGAGGACTAGAATGGAACCAGGCCAGGAGGAAGACAGCCGATAGAATAGTTTGGCGCTCTCTCTTCCAAACCTCTACACCTCACGGTAGAAGGGGAACGACTAAGTAAGTAAGTAAAAGAGATATTTATGCTAACTTTAACACACGAATTTGTTTAAAAGTGTATGTTTTAAATTCCAGGGGTTGTCGTATTCTTGACCAACGTGTAACTAGTTTATTTACAAAAAAGTCTCATCATAAAAATATAAGCGTATTTTATCTGGTGCAAAATTTATTTGACAAGAACAAAGAACACAGAACCATTAGTTTGAATTCTCATTACATAGTACTTTTCAAAATTCCACGCGATGGATCGCAGATTGTTAATCTAGCTAAACAGATGTACCCAGGTAAAACTGGATATGTTCAGGATAGTTTTAAGGACGCGACATCGGTTGCACACGGCTATTTGCTAATTGACCTCCGGCAAGACACACCAGATAATCTAAGGCTTCGTTCAAGAATCTTCCCAGAGGAGCAACATATTGTTTACGTACCCAAGTAACATGGGAGAAAAAGTAAAAAAACATGCTGATATGTTAAAATTTCTAGGTACAGCCAAACCACCAGTCATCAAGGCTGTTATGAAAACAGCATCACCCGAGCTGGTAGGAACACTCTGTGAATGTTGTCACAACGTTTTAAAAGGTAACGTTACACTAACTCCCAATCAGAAGAGACGTATGCATCGTTACAAAAACACCTTGAGAGCGCTTACCAAGAGGACATTATCGCTCAAAAGACGAAAACAATTTTTACAAACTGGAGGTTTCTTATCTGCGTTGTTAAAACCTTTACTAACTGTACTAAGAGGTTTTTTGTAAAATGGCTAAGAAAATGGTTTTGATGGATCCTCGTTTATTAGAAAAACCTTATAGACCACCCGATGCTCTAAGGGATAACTTGGGAGAATTGGACAGTCAAATGCAGCTAGTCTTGGATCGACAAGATCTACCAATCGGTGACAAGGCTAGACTCTACCAACAAACATTACAGCGTTATTTGACTCGACTAGAACAGTACAGACACGTACCTCTAGGTCTCGTAGATATTAAACCACCAACACAAACCAGCGAACAACCCACTGTACTTAAAGAGGAGGTCGTGGACAAAACGCCTCAGTCACCGCCCGTCACACCCACTAATCGAAAAAAGGTGGTGGCCAGTAAATTGCGAGAAACATCGTTGTATTTGCTCAGAAGAAGGAAAAAGGCGCCACAGTGGGAAGCATGGCCAAAGAAGTGATTTTAAAACAACATTACTACGACCCAAAACGAGCCGGATCTTATGGCGGAGTCGCCCCCTTACAACGTAGCACCAAACTTAGTCGTAAAAAAATTGAAGAGTGGTTAGGCCATCAGGACACCTACACCCTACATAAACCGGTGCGCAGAAAATTTAAACGACGCACGACCATTGCAGGAGGTATCGATCAACAGTTCCAGGCTGATTTAATTGACTTGCGTGGTTTAAAAAGATTCAACGATGGGTATTCGTATCTAGTAACGTGTATCGATGTATTTAGTAAATTCGCTTGGGCTGTTCCTCTGAAAAACAAGACTGGGACAGCGTTAGTAGCAGCAGTAAAGACAATTTTTAACAGTCGCAAACCGATAAATTTTCAAACAGACAAAAGGCAGTGAGTTTGTCAACAAAACATTCTTAAAGTTTCTTAAAGATGAGAAAGTCTATTTCTTCACTACGGAGAATGAGGATACCAAAGCAGCTATCGTCGAACGGTTTAATCGAACCCTCAAAGAAAAAACGTGGCGTTACTTTACCAAAACCAACAGTCTTCGCTACGTCGACGTGATACAACAACTGGTCCACAACTACAACAATTCGTATCATCGGAGTATTAAGATGACGCCGGTGGAAGTTACCCCGAGCAATCAAGAAGAAGTGTGGCGTACTTTGTATTCGACCCCTGACGTCGTCGGTAGAAAAGTCTATTTAAAACCTGGTGATCGCATGCGGATCGCCCAAGCCAGACAAACTTTAAAAAAGGGTTATACGCCGGCGTGGACAGAAGAGTTGTTTACGATCAGCCGACTAAACCAAACAAGACCGGTTACGTACATCCTTAAAGATGATTCGGGTGAGGAATTGAAAGGTTCTTTTTACCAAGAAGAGCTGCAACGAGTCGGCGACAAGATAGTTTATCGAATCGAGTCCATTTTGGAGGAACGCCGTGGTGGCAGGGGTGTAAAAGAATATTTAGTCAAATGGTTCGGCTATAACTCGTCATTCAACAGCTGGATTTCGTCCAAACAACTAGCGAGATATCGAGACTGATGGATATTGAAGAAGACGTGAGCACCCCAGTTTTGAGGCCACCCCCTCCCAAGACCGCGAGAACCTCGTTCTGGCCTTTTTGGGAAAGTAGTTCCGCGACTAGAGATCGTTTTCATCTGTCAGATGATCGTTATATATGTCGTCATCGGTGTCTCATTATTCAATCTGAGTCAGAGCAACGCAGAGGGACCAGACGGCAAGTTTTGGATCGCTTTAATGAGCAGTTGTCTGGGTTACATGTTACCTAACCCCAAGATAGGATGAGTTTTTACGTGACTTTACCCAGCAATGCCTCGATGAAAATATACCCAAACAATAACGCCGGTCACTTTTTCGTCAAATTGCCACAGACTATAGACTTGACTTCGCGTTACGAGGTTGGTTTGGTTGAGATTCAATTTCCCAAAAGTTATTTTAACGTGCTAGAGGATGATGTATGGCTACATTATTTTCCCAACAAAGAAGATGAGTCTATACTACTCATGTTACCAGCTGGTCTATACACGTCACCCGACACGCTGATCGACGAGTTGAATCGTTTGCTTTTAGCCACGGATGTGGATGAAAAAGCACGAGTTAGATTCCATTTTAACAATAATAAGGCCACCTTGAATCTGTATGATCCGGAGGTTGAAGTTAGAATTAGCGAGACGTTGAAACACATGTTAGGTTTTCCTGCCTCGCTCGCCACAGACATTGACCCAATACTACGAGGTGAGACTGAAGTACAAATGGATAGCGACAAGAAAAATGTATACGTGTACTGCGATCTCGTAGCGGCGAGACCGGTTGGAGATGCCTCTGTCCCTTTGTTACGGATTGTGCCTATTTTGGATAGGACTAATGCTTCTGTTTTCAGGATTTACGACAAACCCCACTACGTACCCCTGAGCCGTTTTTCGTTTGACGCGGTGGAAATCCTTTTAACTAACGATCAGGGTAAGACTATCCCATTCACCAGCGGAGCTTCGGTGTTGACACTACACTTCCGAACTCACAGACGGTTTGATTTTGACTAGAAAAAATGGTCAGACACGTACCCATCCGACGAAACCCCAAGATGTATGAGGAGTTTTACTGCAACCAAGCTGGCCATGGGACGCCAGTGTTTATCGGAGGCAGAAGTCAAAGAGGACATGGTTTGGGTAGTTTTTTCGGCGGGCTCGGTCGTATGGTTCTACCATGGTTAAAAACTGGAGGCAAAGCTTTACTCAGAGAAGGGCTTGGGACCGGTCTACAGGTCGCGAGCGATGCGTTAGCCGGCAGAAATGTTGGCGAGGCATTTCGTGAACGAGCGAAAGAATCTGGTCAACGTTTATTACAGGGAGCGGTTGAACACCTCACCACTAACCAATCGGGTAGCGGACTTAGAAGAAAAAGAAAAACGAGAGCTGCCCCACCTGGCGAGCCGAAACGCATAAAACGCAGTAACCGAGCTCGACCTTCTCATTCTCACCAGAAGAAGCGAAGGTACTCTGATATATTTGAATGATGGCGCTTATTCACCCCAACTCGTGCGAGTGTCTTCACAGTGGTCTAGATTTGTTTAGCGTACCACCAACGCAGACAGCCGTGGAAGAGGGACAATTTGTGGAGATACATCCGTTGGCCGCCTTAGCCCCCGGAGCCCCGGTGGAATTTGTAATTTCGGGAAACGGTGAAGAATATCTAGATTTGTTCAATACTTTTCTACACGTGCGCGCCAAAGTTACGTTAGCTAATGGCGGCGCATTACCCGCTGACGCAGAGGTGGCCCCGATCAACTATTACCTGCACAGTTTATTCTCCCAAGTCGACGTTTTACTGAACGACACGCTGATTACACCCAGCGAGAACACCTACCCTTATAGAGCTTACATCGAAGCCACGTTGAATTACGGGGAGGAACCCAAACGAGGTCATCTGACATCGGCTCTGTTTTACAAAGACACGCCAAATTTTATTACGGACACAATTGGTGACAATAACAACGGTTTAAGACTGCGTCGACATATAGCGGCTGGTTCTCAGGAGATTGATATGATGGGTCGTTTACATTCAGATATCTTTGCTCAAGATCGTTACCTGTTAAATGGTGTGACAGTTAAAGTAAAACTCACCCCGTCTAAAGATGCCTTCAACGTGCTGGGACACGACCCCACCGCTGGTTATAAATCTATTATAACTTATGCGGCCTTGGTTGTCCGGAAAGCCAAATTAAACCCAGCCGTCTCTCTAGCCCACGAGAAAGCCTTGGTGCGAGGTAATGCCAAGTACCCCTTGAAACGAGTTGTGCTAAAATCTTTCTCTATCCCTAGAGGTATGCTATCGCACATGCAGGATAATCTGTTTCTCAGTCAAACACCCACACGGATCGTGATTGGACTAGTCACTTCGTCCGCTTTTAACGGCTCGTACACGTCTAATCCGTTCAATTTCGCTACCTTTGGTCTGATATATTTGAACGTCAGCGCGGATGGCAGAACAGTCAGCGGCAAGCCTTTGTCCATGGATTATGAACACAACCAGTACGTGAGAGCCTTCTTCGCGACGAATCTAGCTATGGGACTGGTTGGTAAAGACGCCGGCAACGACCTCGAGTATAGACATTTTAAGCACGGTTACGCCTTATACGCCTTTGACCTCACCCCCAGTCTACTAGACGGTGACCAGTTTGAGATGGCCAAGTCGGGTCCAGTCTCAGTAGAACTTAAATTCGCCGAGGTCACACCCGAACCATTACAGGTTATCGTCTACGCCGAGCAAGACTCGATCTTGGAGATCTCGAAATCGCGCCAAGTTTTGACAGACTACACCACTTAGACAATGAATACAGACGAGATACGCACCATCCTCCTGTCGGACATATTTGTTAAACGAACTGGGCTCGTTAACGTGTTAGCTCGTGACCAATTACCTCTACGCATCGATCCGATCAAGACGGCTGCTTTCGTCATCAACACTGATCCTAGCTACCGCCCGGGTGACCACTGGGTCGCCCTATATTATAATGGACTTGGTACTTTTGAATATTTTGATTCTTTTGGCCTACCACCTACACACTCGGACCTGATTAATTTTATAGCCAGAAACTCTACTCGACCTGTTAACTACAACGCCAGACATTTACAAGATGTAGTCACCAACGTTTGTGGGCTCTACGCCATTTATTTCATCTTGATCAAAACACGAGGTGGTACTATGCAACGCGTGCTACTACCATTTTCGGCTAGACAACACGCCAACGATCGATTAATTACGCGCTTAGTCAGACCCTGGCTAGTGAAACTCAACCCCACTTTGATAAACAAAGGACGAAATCAATAGACAGGTGTATTTTTTCCCTCACGACAATACAGCCATGTGTCGTTGTTCCCACGCAATACATCGACGAATCACGTCCTGCCTAACACACGCTCGATGTTCGACGAATCAAATCCTAGCTAGGGCACGCCTAAAAAACCCAGATTATACGATATAAACACTTGGAAGACACTTTATTAACACACTAGATACATCTCGTTGAAAATGACTGCTCCCACTAACTGGGTCTACATCAAGAGAAGTGATGAAATGCTTAAACCTTTGGCTAGTGGTCTGAAGGCTGCGTCTGTAAGTGTTTACCGAGGCCAACCTTTACTACACGTGCGAAGATATTTTGGTGAATCCTACCTCAAATTTCCGACCAAACACGGCATTACGTTAACTCGACCCGAGTTTGAACATTTCTTAACGTTACAGAGCGAAATCCTCGCCGAATTTGACCGATTACAGCCACCAAGCACGGATACCTATCCAGCTACGGGTACCACGTTTGATCAGTACATCAATTCCAGCTGTTACCAACCAATAGAACCGAATTGGTTTCCTACCACAGACCTGACCGATGTCCTACCCCCGAAGAAGCCTTCCACTAACCTGTTTGACGAAATCATGAAGTCTAGCTGTCCAGTATCCCCAGAACCTAGTTGGTTTCCCACCACAGACCTGACCGATGTCCCTAATCCACCACAGAAGAAGAAGAAACCTACCAAGCGGCTGAGAGTTGCCCTTTAGTATTTGAAAAAATAAAAACTATATTAACTAAAACGCTTTTTTGTTACCTATATCGTCCGTTGTATGTCTCAATGTTTGTATAACTATTCGTATAACTGTTTGTCTATGTCTAAATATAACGTATATATCGTCTTCTTGTTATGTAAATATATATCATCTAACTATCGTCTTCCTATTATGTAAATATATATCATCTAAATATATATCTTCCTATCGTCTTCCTATTGTCTAAAAGTATCAAACTGTTTGTCTAACACAGCCGCTACCTAAGTTGGCTATACTAAAAACAATAATAATATATAAAAAACCACCATCTTGCAACATTTTCCTTATATAAACATCGTCTTCTTGTTATCTCAAGTCCGCCATCTTGCCCCGCCTCTTCTTGTTATATAAAAATACCTCTTCTTGTTATCTCAAGTCCGCCATCTTGTCCCTCCTCTTCTTGTTATATAAAAATACCTCTAAAAATAACCTCCCCTTCTTAGCTCAAGTCCGACATCTTGCGCCGCCTGAATGCGCTTATATAAAAGTCACGCGCCGCCTGGCGTTTTTGCTATATAAAAGTCACGCGCCGCCTGGCGCGCCGCCTGCGCGCCGCCTGAAAACGCCTCAAGTTGCGCATTCCCTACTACTGACAGCCGATAGGATAGTCTGGCGCTCTCTCTTCCAAACCTCTACACCTCACGGTAGAAGGGGAATGACTAAGTAAGTAAGTATCATCATCACATACCATCTCCCCAAGAGGCAAAGGCCTTCAACAAACTTATGCCAGGTCTTCCTGTCACGTGCCATCAGCTCAAGATATTTCCATGACTTCTTCAGTCCATTCATGTATGTCTCCAGCTCTCTTCTGCATGCGTCCTTTGATCCCCCTCTGCCTCTCATACCCTGGGAATTCCAGAACAAAGACTGCCTGGTAACGCTATGAACAGGTTTCCTCAATGTGTGTCCTATTCATCTCCAGCATCTTCTTCTCATCTAATGTTCCACTGGCACTTGTCTAGTTCTTGTCATCAGTTCCACGTTAGTGACTGTCACAGCGTGATTAACACAGCTGTGGACTGGCGGTGCTCCGCTGGGAGAAGGTACGTAATGTCAGTCGTGTATGAGAGGTAGTCAGTAGAGTGGTCTGAACTTAACAACACGAAACTGCGAGGTCAGCAGGTCAGGGGTGAATGCATGGAGAGTTCTGATTGGGGCAGTGAAGAAACGGGGGTCAGGAGAGCGATGAGGTTTTTTTTTGGTGGTGATGGTGAACTTGAATTGTCGAGTGCGAGAAGATATTTATTTTTGAGAATATAATGCATTTTGTGATCTGGGATTTTCATCAATGTGATACCCTTCGCTGACTATATATATATTGTTGTAATTTTGTGGTCACAGTTATTTGAATACATTGGACAGAGTTGGGAATATGGCTTGTGTTGGTTATTACTTGAATGTGTTCCACTCCACCCCTCGCTCTCTTGTTTAGTATTTCGAGGACTAAGACATATGTGTATTTAATATAAAATACCCTGTGTCGGTGACCTTGTCATATAACTTCAATCCTTCTATTCTACTTCAAGCATTCCATTTAGGAAAGTTTGTAGCTTTTTGGTTGTTGTTTTTATTGTTGTCCATGTTTCAGAGCCACACAATAGTGCAGACTTGATACTTGAATTGAAGGCTATGATTTGTTTTGAAGCAAATGCCCCTTGAAAATGTTAGCCATTTGAACATGTTTTTGCACGACCAGCTGTGTTCAATCTTTCTCGCTTATATTTGTTCCTTCTATATGTTTGTTTTCTCTGTGTTTTTTCCACATGTCTTCCCTTTCCATATTCTTGTTATTCTATGTTATTGGGCGAGGTATCTTATGTTTTTGAAGCATTGTTTTTGAGCCCATGGTTGGCAGTTTTGCTTTTTTAACGCCACATTCCTCAAATTTGTTTTTTTTTTTTAATTTTTATACTGGCTTTAAAAAAAATAGTTTTTTCTTTCTTTTTGAGTATTTTTTGTTATACATTGGATGTCGACGAAAAATTCGTTTGGCTTTTTTGGCGTTATTTTTTTATTTTTTGAGTGGCTTTTAAAAAAAAATTGGTTTGCGTAAAAAAAAAATTCTGTTGGTTTTTTTGGGCGCATTTTGGAATTGTTTTTTAACACGCTAAAATTGCTTAACAACACGAATTTATTTGTGACGCCTTCAGGGAAGTGCCTAGTTTTAATTTTTATATTAATTTATATATTTTTTTAGGTTCTTATGTGTCCTATCTAACCTTCACTTTCTTTCCTTTCCCTGACGAAGGCCTTGTGGCTGTAACGTTGGCTATTTTCTTATTCTTTTGTCCTCGTAAGACGAATCACCTTTTTTCGATTTTTTTGCACACCCATCCCTTGGACTGAAAGCAGTATGCGTGTATTTAATTATATCAATGAAATATAAAACATAACGATTGAAGCTAATATAAATTGCAACCCATTATCTACGGCCATATATTCTGTTCATACTCCACTTTCATTTCACAGCTGCACCGGTTGTTTGATTTCTTTTCCATAGTTATTATAATATAACACATTAAAATACGAAACTATACGTGTACGATCATTAAGAAATAAAATTTGATGGCGGCCAGCTGATCAAGTGTTATTGGGTTTGTCGTGAACCTTATGCGTGTGCAGAGGACATAGCCAAGCGTATATACATACTTAATAACACGTGTTAAGTTGATGCGTTTGACCTGCTAAAGGTTCTCTTTAGACATGTGCATTATAGTGACCTCCCCTTGTAATGTTTGTCTTGGTCATGTACGAATAGGTAAAAGTTGTGATTTATTACAAGGGGAGGTCACTATAAAGCACATGTCTGAGGAGAACCTTTACCTTTGACCTGATAAGATGGAAGTTACGATGGAAGCATCTGTGGATGAAGGTATGAAGTTTGTAAGGTCCCATCGCCAACCCTCACAAGTGGTGAATGGGCCATGCATGTAGGGCGAATTTGTGTACGTCATATTTGGGAGCAGATGTCTCTGACGGATCTTTCGTATAAGATGACCAGATGCAATAACAAATATGGAGCTAAGTGTAGTAAAATCTGCGAGAATAATCGCTCATTTCAGTAAGAGTTTAGTCATAAAATGATAATAAATAAACCAGCCCTATTGTGTCTGACGGTGATGTTCTCACACGCCAGCAACGCTTCCTTTTGTGCAGTGCTAATGCCTATAGAACGATCCCACGGTAAAAATCTAACACGAGTTTTAGTTTCGGTTTCACAAACGTACTACCAACATTTAACATTTTGCCAGATCTGCTGCATACATTTTGCAGCCTAGACTTATAATTAACGATTTTGCGGAAGTGTGCCGCAAAATAACTATCTGAATTAACGTAAAATTTTGACTTTAACGCTGGTAATAAGTAATAATTCTTACAAATTTGGTAGTGTAACACAAGACACTCCCAGTATTTAACGCCTATTCTTAACCCGCCATGAACAACCCTGCTTCGCTTGACACATTCTGCCACGCATATATACACGCTGCGACAGAAGCAAACACGCAGACAATTTTATTGCCTCCTCGCGGTAATGTTTCTGACGTCACAAAAACAAGTTAGTTATTTGAAAATACATTCTGGCGAGATGAAAGAGAGGGAAAGATGGCAGTCTTGTGTAAAATATTTATTTGACGATGACCGTGACAAAATTGAAAATCTAGAACCAATATGAAACTGACCATAAAAATCATATGGTAGTATAGCTTAGAGTTCACTGAGCAAGAATATGTTTTAAATAATATGGTAGTCCCAGTATTAGTTTAGTTATTGAGAAAATACTAAATGTCTACGAACGCTCGACCAGACAGACTGTCGTTCCTGCTTGTTTTTTTTTTAACGTTAGTGGGGACGCGAGCTTAGAAGGGAGGCAGTGAGGTAAATTCAAATTCGCTTGGGTAACAAGAGTATAGTAGGGAAAGGGGAGCGATAGGAAAATTGTTACCAACAACTAACATCGTTTTGTATTGGCATAACTAAAGCAGACTGGCCAATCGACTACCAGACGCAGAGTATGTTTGGAATTAATTTTGTTTTTCAAAAACTGCATTTGAATTCTGGTAGTCGCAAGCTTTCGATTGGCCATTGCTACTAAATATTAGCAAAAAGCTTTCGCTGCTTAGTGCCAGTTGAACAGTAAATTTTATTCAGATACGCTGAGAACAGCTGGGATAAATTTAAAAGTAAATTAAATAACTAAATAAATATTTCACAGTCTGGACGGAGCAGAAGAAACTGAGGCCATTTCTTTGCAAAGTCAGCATCATTTGTTTATATTTCTTGATTTGTGGTAAGAATGCTTTATGAATTCAATATGTTTAATCCCATTGCCAAAGTTAGATACTGCTATTGGGAAAAAGTGAAGGACGTGCCGGGAGCAGATATTGTTGAGTCCTCACGTTAAAATGTATCTAACTAATGTATGTTGTCATGATTATGTTTGAATATTATTGTATTAGAGTATATTAGTAAGCCTCTGTGTTCCATGAACACTGTTCAAACATGCCTGAAGCATTTATGTTTAAAAAGAAAAAGAAGAAAAAATATATAAAAGGAAATGTGGTTACCCCACATTATATAATTCTTCTTCTTCTTTGATCCATAACCGCCAACCGTCAAAGCAGTCAGCGGCCATCACGCCTGGTGGCGTCTTGTAGGGCAGCAACAAATTGATTCCACTTTGCTCGGTCGGCGGCCATCCTTCGTACAGTGCCCCAACTGTGGTTCATTCTTTGCATCTCAGCTTCCACAGTTCTCCGCCAAGTTGTTTTTGGTCGGCCTCTCTTTCGCTTTCCCTCGGGGGTCCATAGCATAGCTGTTCTTGCGATGGTATCAGGGTCCCTTCTGAGGACATGGCCAACCCAACTCCAGCGTCTGCCAGCTATGATGGTGTGCATGTCCTCCTGGTTACTCCGAATAAGTAGTTCTTGGTTGCTGATGGTGTTTGGCCAAAAGATTCGGAGAATTTTCCTTAGGCAGATTGTGTGGAAGGAGGACAGTTTCGACATTTCCTTCTCTGTTACTCTCCAACATTCCGCACCATAGAGAAGCACAGAAAGTACGCAGCTCTCATACAGTCTTAATTTGGTGTTTGTGCTGTACTGGGAAGACTTCCAAATGTTGTTGAGAATAGCAAAGGCTGTTCTCGCTTTATTCATTCTGTTGTTAATGTCCTTGCTTGTTCCGCCGTCAGGTATTATATAATTATATAATTGAGGACAACTAAATAAATGTACAGTGGCGTATCTGCCATAGGGACCTGAGGTGTGGTCACAGCAAGGTAGGAGTCATGTAAAGTCATGGGCGAGTGCACCTGAAATGCACGTGAGGCTGACCCCATATCTCCGTAGGGAAATAAATAATATCAAAAGTGATCAGATATAAAAGGCCAGGGTATCCTTTTGTTGCAGAGGTTTTGTTTCCTGTTGCCAGCTGGTAGCAGGAAACCTGAGGAGTGACGATAACGCCAAGAAGTCTCCATAAATTCATGTATGCTGTCAAGAGATAACAGCAGGAGGTTGGGCGTGTGATGTGATATCAATATTTCTGCAACTACACAATACCTTATCTTTCAACAAGAAACCCCAGGTGATATATTAAGGACCTGGGTATATCTGACAGTTTCGTTTTAAATAAACTGGTAATTCAAATCATACTCAGGAAGTTTATGGGGGTATGATGATAATACAGCCACTCATACACAGTGACTCTCCCTCTTAGAAGAAGAAAGTGTAGCTGTGAACATTCCAACAGGAAAGACATATATTAACTTTGTAGTTATTTGGGCAGATTGTCCACACAATTTTAGTTAATCTTTTATGTAAAGTATCTTGTCCTCATTTTCAAAGACCTGTCCAAACGATATGACTGGACAGGCAAAATAAATTGTAAAGAAAATTATCAAATTTAAAGAAAAACTTAACCACAGGTTTTATTCACTTCCTCATAGAAACTTAAAGTGTTTTTGTGTTGTGTACCATCATTTAATTTCTCCCCTAGACACTAGGTACATCATACACCAGACACTAGAGCCAAAATAGTGACCGTGTGAGATCTAGGGAGGTAGCGTTAGGTTCCCTGCACATAATTCATCATCATCATTTAAAGAGTCAGGGGCCTACATGTGCTTGACCTCACACGGTTAATACATACACGGATTTCATTCTTTTAGGATACCCATCATAACCTCCCCAGCAAAATCTAACTTTGCTACACTAAGGAAAAGATGCGGGCAACAGCCAATACAAATGGAAATTAAGGTAAGAAGGTGGGGATGGATAGGACATACACTCAGAAGAGAACAATCAAGCATAGCCAGAGGTGCTATTGATTGGAATCCACAGGAGAAAAGAAGAGTGGGGAGGCCAAGGAGAAGAGGAGGCAAAGGAAATTGGAATGACGTGGGCACAGCTGAAAAAGACAGCCCCGAATAGAAATTTATGGAGAACAACTGTTTCAGCCCTATGTTCCACGGGGGAACAAAAAGGAATGATGATATTTTGGGAGCATTTGCCAAGCGGTTAGAGCGCTTGCTTCTCGAGACGAAGCTACCCGGATTTCAGGATCAAAACCTGGTGGCATCACGCTCATGAGCTGGGGTAGGCGAAAGCAGCGAGGGTGGGAACGGGTCACCCTTTCCCATGAAACTGAACTTAGTATAATGAAGTATCTAACAATTCACTCCTCTAAGACTGTATTTGCTTTGAGACTACAAGAAGAAGGCATAATTTGGATCAAATATTGAGCCAACATTTCTGCTTCTTGTCAGACAAAATGACTTTCCATTTCGTCAAATTTCACATTAATTTGTCAAATTTATTTTTAATTAAAAAATATATTTCATAATTTGCTTCTGATGCAGGTATAAATGTGTACCTAGCCAAAATATACATGCTTTAAATAAACTTTTGCAAACAAGTGCGTCGTTATTTCAATTTTCGAGCAACCAAATTTTTTTGGGTCATAAGAAAGACAGCGTCAGGGTTATAATATAGTGGACATTCTTTATCACGGAAAAAGGGGAAGGGAGGGATTTTTCGTCTGGGTCATGAGATGAAGGGAATGCCACTTTTCATTCGCCACATTTATTGCTAATTTTAAAAATAGATTGCCCACCTGTTTTGCGAGTGCTAGTCTTGAGATGTGGCACGTTTAACAACAAATAACGTAGGAGAGATTGCACATTTATTTTGAACAGCCTAATTTTATTTTCAGGGAAAACGGATACAGAGTTCCATCTTCAAATTAGTTGACGAGAGCTGAAGGAAAATCTCACAGTTTGGGTCTCGGCATCGATAGCCTAGTTTGTTCCTTCGTCTTGGTGGGTGTAGCTTTTTAAATAGGTAAGGCTGTCATCAGACCACAGTTAATTAATCTTACCATTAATGTTTATGAAATGTTGTGCTTCTTATTTAGTTATGTTTCTTTTGTTTACACTGATATGTAGCTGTGCTTAGTTTGATTGTGTTTTCGTTTATTTTGTGATTCTACTGCAAGATTTGTGCGTCCGATTGGCAGAGTGGTTAGAGCGTTGGTCTCTCGCGGCAATGGTGCCGGGTTCGGAATCACGGCACCGACACGCTCCAGTCTACCTAGCTGTAAATAGGTGCCTGGACTCTGCTCTGAGTCAGGGAAGGAAACGGCTGCGAGGAAGGGAATTAGCCACCCCCACCTCTCGGTGCTGGACCTAGTATGATGAAGTATCTAACACTTCACTCCCCTACGACAATATCTGCTATTGGACTACCATGTACTGCTAGATTTATCGCTTGCCCCTAAGGCAAAGTTAAGGGCGCCAGGGTCCATAGCTGGTCACGCTTCATTATCATCATTATTTCCCGTTCCACTCCTTATGGAGCACAGAGCCACGACTGTAGCTATTCCCGTGCAGGAAGCCCACACAGAGCCACGACTGTAGCTATTCCCGTGCAGGAAGCCCGCACAGAGCCACGACTGTAGCTATTCCCGTGCAGGAAGCCCGCACAAAGCTTTCACAAACTCTTGCAGCAGTGGTTTCTGTGGCCGTTTGTTTTACATGATGAGGTTGCTAGCCGCATGCACAACCTCATTTTAGTTGCCTTGTACGACATGCTTTAGGGAGCAGTAGCCATATTCTTTCTTTGTCTGACCCCCGGGAACTACACCGAGCACACTCCAGTATACCCAGCTGTAAATGGGTTCCTGACTGCACTTGAGTTAGGGAAGGCAAGGGCAGTGAGAAAGAGATCTGGTCACCCCCCACCTAATAAAGCTGGACATAATAAAGTGTAGTCTCCAGCACCTCACTCTACCTGCAGTTTCTGCTGTGGGATAACCTACTCTTAGATATGTCTTTTCCTTCGTGTCTTGTTTATCATCAAAACTAAGATTCTTCTATTGTTTCCCCGAACTACCATTGTTTTTTTTTTTTTTTTTTTTGGTTTTTTTTTCAGTTTTTGTCGTTCTTTAGTTTATCTAAGGTGACCATATTTTCAAAACCCTAATCCGGGACAAAATAGTACATTTGACCTATTTCAATGCAAAAAATCGGGACAAAAGGGTAAAGAAAAGGTCAAAAGTCGGGACATGTCCCGGAAAAATCAAGTTCATGTCAATTTAAAATAATATACATTTTATATATACATTTGAATAACATTGAATAACATACATTTTACTGTATAAGTTTAACTACTTAAACTAATAAGAGAGAAAAACATCAATAATCCTTACTTAAGGTGAAGCAAAGTTACTGTACTTTTCAGATGAGTGGATTTTTATCAATAGGTCCTTCTTTGCAAGCAACATCTTGAAAAACTCGACACATGTTTCCTCACAGTTCACTTTGGTTGACAACATAGCTTTCAAAGTTTCAACACCTAGCTGTGTTTTATCACTTGCCCATAAGCTGTTCCTCAAAGAAAACACTCTTTCTGTGGCAGCATTTGTTCCAGGTAGACAGAAAAAAAAACTCTGCCAACTTCAAAATATTTGAAAATGTCACATTATTGTTTCTGAAGTGGGAAACCATTTCAATCCAACGTTGCGGTGGCAATGTTTTTTTTGGCACTCCATTCACTAATTTTCTGAGAAATAACAAACTGCTTCATATAGACATATTCGTCATAAATTTCAGTTTCTGTAAAGTGGGCTGAAGGTAATGTTTGAATCACTAGTGATGATGATATCTCAATATCTGCCCAAATTGGTATTCTGTTCAGCGTTACCCAGCTGTATGATTCTAGGTCTTGAAAATTTTTTGCAGCCCATTTATTCAAATAATTGAAAGCTGTTTCATAGAACGAAGAAACGCTAGCATGAAACTTTTTCACATCCTCCTTTGGAAGTCCTTCCATTTCCAGCTTTTCAAGGATTAGCTTAACTCTTGATGGCGAGAAACAGTCTTCCAGTTTGGACTTCAAAATAGTTTTCAACCTGTTGATCCTGTCAATGACTTCAAACACAGTGACCGTCTGTCCCTCTATTTTTTGCACTGCTTCGTGGAATGGAGAGGCCTGACTGTGAACAAAAACAAGTCATGCCTCAGATAGAGGATTTTCAAAGAAGGTCTGTATAAAAACTGGGCATCTGTCTTGAGATGGAAAATATGATTTTAGAGGCAGGAACATCTGAAGAACCCTTTAACAGCAGGCAGCAGAGCAAGCCACCTAGTCTGAGCATAACCTAAGATCATCTGGAAGTCTGTTTCCCCAAACTGGCAAAACTCCTTGAGTCTTTCAACTCGTACTGTGTATGATTTGAAGAGTAGATAAATTTTAGCAATAATCAGCTCGACATCAACAGGCAGTACATCTGCAGCTATTCGAACAGTGTTGTGGAAAATATGACCTGCACACCCAACTCCTATAAGACCATGTCCAAGGTTTTCTTGCAGTTTTTTTAAAACATTGTTCTGTCCTTTCCTTTCAGCACCTCCAAAATTGGATTTTGTGTTGTCTGCGCATAATCCAACTACTTTCCTGTCTAAACCATTTTCAGTTATGCAGTCATTAAGAAAACTACTTACAATATCAGATGTTTCACCTGGCAATGACTTTAACTCTAATATTTTAATTTTCACTCCATTACTGTGATCAAAGTATTTGACAAGCAAAGGAAAAATCTTGAATTCTTTGTGGTTGGATGCATCTGTCAGTACAGAAATAAATGTAGACTTTTCTATGTCACACCTTAACTCATTTAGAATATGAGGTGCCAAGACATTTCGAATAATGGCTTCTGTTTTCGTACGTGCACATGCAAATTTTGGCTCTAAAGTAACCTGAAGTAATTTTGATGTGCAATCCATAGACCTGAAAGTATGATTGTGTAGCACTGTATGGTATGCAAAGGCGCCTTCTATAGCAGCTAATTGCTCTTCTTGGTCACCAATTTTATCAGCTCTGAAGAAAGTGGTTAACGACGAGCTTGATGCAGCAGTAACGACGGCTCTCTTATGTTTCTCACTGCTTTTGTGGTTCTTAATATCACCACGTCCACTATGGCTTATCGAAAACCCGGAGGCACATATATTGCATCGTACATTGAAGTTTGATGTACTATTTTTAATAAACGGATTTTCCTTTTGTAAGTCTTCATTGAAACTGCATTTACGCTTTGGTACCATTTTCTTACAACAATAACAAAATATGCACAAATAGTTCACCGTTTAAACACCGTACGCAAAATCTTGGTACTTTACCACTACCTAAAATTTCAAATAACTGCGAATATCACATTGGAACTACAAAACTAATTCGCGGTCCTGACAAACTCTAGTGCTGTTTCGGCGCCAGTTCACTAATAATTAAAAATTCCCTCAAGTCAGCCACGGAATAATAATTTTGTTTTAAATCTGTGAGATTTATGCCAAATTGGCAAATTCGTCCAAAACCGGGACAAATTGGCGTCCCGGATTGCATCGAAAAAAAGTCGGGACAAATTATCAAAAATGGTCAAAAACCGGGACTGTCCAGGAAAAACCGGGACGTCTGGTCACCTTAGTTTATCTCACCACCCAGTCTATGAGTAAGACTGTTGACGAAAACAGTTTATCCCACCCTGGGCCCTGTTTTGTACTGCACAAGGTTATGAGAAATTCCGTACGGGAAAGGTCAGTTCTGCAGTTAGCCTTAATGTAATCTTTAATTGCTTGAATAACTTTCTAAAGAATTATGTTTTCCATCACAACTGTATTAAAGCTAATAGAGTGAGATTATTTATGGGGAATACAGCACAGGCAGTATAAATTACACGGGAATCCCGGGGCGGGGGGGGGGGGGGGGGGGGGGGGGGGGGGGGGAGAGGTAGAATAAAAAACATGGAGAAAAGAGCTGGAGATATAAATGAAAATGTAGAGGAAGACATGAAAATACTTTGAACTGATGTCACGTGATAGGAGGAGTTGGTTTAAGTTTGTTGAAGGCTGTCACAGAGAGTTTATTGATCATAAGTTGCCTATATCCTCTTCTTTTTCGTTCACCCGTATCCTCTATTTTATTATCACTCTTTACCTTTTTCCTGTATTTTTCGCATCCATTCGTTTGCGAAACATATTTTCTTCCCCATTCTCAACTTTACCGTTTTCTTTCTCATACTGGTAAGCGCATTTATGACATAACGTGTCAGAGAGAGAGCGTTAAATGCATTCCATGGCATTAGGTGTCAGAGGACGAAACTGAATATATTCGTCTGGCCAGACATAGGAGCAGACATAGGTCTACAGCATTCCCTGCACCAGACGAAATACACCGTGAGTATTCGCTTTCGCCAGACCTATAGGCGACAAATTTGTCTGCATTGTCACCTGCCACAACGAGTTGCATCGGCTGAGCGCTAGGTGAGGCGCGATAGCCGACATCTCCTCGGCGCAGTTTGAGACATTTGTCTGGAAATCTCAGCTGACAAGGCACTTACTGTTGACCTGGTCAGCGTGAGGTGTGAAAATGCACGAGTGTCAGTTCATGGTAGTCTTCTAGTTGATGTAAGGTGTTTTATACGGAAAAGGGGAGATTATTTCGTTTGGCGAAATAAGTGGGACCCCTTTGTCTGGTAATAGATATAACCAGAAGGTTAAACTTTATTTCATTCTGACTCCTAAAATGTTGCAGTAGACAGATCGCTGTGCTAGATAAAATATCTGTGTTTTGGCGAAGTCTGAGTTTCTTGGCCATTTTGCCGAGTTCTAGACTACCATTAGATTGCAGTATTCTAGTTCATGGTTTAGTCTGTAGTTCTGTGTGTGGAGGTAAATATTATATATAATATCTAGTATTTTGTGAGTGTTTAAAGTGATAATCGCTTATTTCATATTTCACTAGTTAGATTTGGTGCAGAGTGCTTAATTATATATAGTCTGTATTATTTTCTAGTGACGAGTTTCAGTGGAAAGCAGAATAAATTATAATTTCTAGCTTAAACAACAATGTAGCTATTAAGGAATTTAATTTAACTGCTAAATAATCAGACGGGAACAATTTTTCTAAACTAACTTATAAATGCTAGATGCCTCATGAGTGTTGACGGAATACGTATTTATTCCTAATTTTTGAGGATTGATGATTTTTTTAAATATATAACTTATTGCACGGGAAGTTTTAAATGATAAGTCAAGCTGTACGCTTGCATTTTAAAAAACGTAAGTTATATTGAGTACATACTATGTAACATATTTCATATGTGGTTTTTCTTTATTCAGTGATTACTGGGGTGACCCAATCTTTGCCAGCGTTAGTACAGAGTAAATACCTGTGAAGAACTAACCCATTTTCCTTAGAGTGACTTGGTGCAAAATCTTTACAAGTACTTTAAAGGATAAATGAAGAAACAGGCCTATCGCGCCATATTAAATTCTTCCTGAGAAAAACTCTAGTACATTTTTAGCCTGTGTGGCAAGTAACTTATTAACGTCAGTAACATTCCGACGGAGTTTGACAAGTGATGTGGTGACCGATTATAGTCCTAGCCTGAAAGAACCCACCGACCTGACATTCCTTATTTCTAGAAACTAAGCTAGTGACACTGTGCTTGCTATTAACGTTCGTACCTGGAAAATTTTATGTGACTTAAACAGACATTCGACAAATAAGCACCCCCCAAGGAATCGTTCCCTGAAGCAGAGAATTCAACCCGTCTTTTTGGAACTGGGGATTTCTTGGTCAAGGCTGCCATTGACGATTCTGTAGGTAAATGTCCTGAAAAATTGTATTTCCCAGAAGTGGCTACCAAAGCTGTGAGTATGAGCAACTGCACGTGATCACTGCTGAATGAATAGAGTGAATGCAGGACTGAGTGATTTCTTAATTGTTGTAATGTGGCACCCATTTTGCTGCCTGAACTTCCTTTATGCAAGTTATTGCTAACAATATGTACCGTTAGAATAAAGCAGAGTATTAAGTCTGTCCATACCTTAAAAGGGGGAAACCATAGACTCAATCATATGTATCTGTAACTCTTTGGGGTTATCACTTTCTTCTAACGGGACTGTGAGCTATATATCCAGGTGAGGACCATACAAACGGGTCTATGACTATTGTAGCATTCCTTGATTTTATGACTATGTATATGCTTTTGATGTATTTTATATGTTGTGATGTAAGTTTACTATGATAATTAAACTATACCTACATTTAATTCTGTGTGGTGGTCAGTTCGTTCCCATAATATCTATATAATCATTGTTATAGTTGTTCCCATGTCTGTGTGTCTAACTGTCGTCACTTGTATGTGCGGGCACGTGAGTGGATAGATATATATTAATATACATAGTTTTTATAGACTGTCTGACTCCTTTGGATCTGTTGTAGAAGATAGGCGGAAAGAGAGAGAGATTCTCGATTTTCCGGGACAGCCTCTATAAATTTCTACCATCTCACTCGTGGAACTCTATTTCTATTATCACATCTCACTGTGGCTATCATTCATTCTAACCTATTCAGAAGGGACCAACCCAAGTCTTAATTTCCCTATTAAAAATCTACGACAGAATGGTTGGCTCGTCTAACGGGATTTTGAACTTTTGAACAGGAAAACGAGACGACAGAATGGTGGCTCGTTTTTCCGGGAATTGAACTCTAGTCCTGAGCAAATACGAACTATCAGCTCGTTTGCAGGATTAATTTTCTTTATTCTGATATAGAGTAAGAGTGTGATTGTCTCGTGGAGTTTTGTACTTTTAAAAAATAATTTATCCCCTAGACGTATCGATCTGTTTATGGGCGTGCTGACCACACAATTAATAATTGTTTTTATCCACAGCATTTTGAGCATTATACATTTGAGTTACAGGTTGATTTTGTCGGAATATATGTTAATTACTGATTTTGTAATACTAAACGCTGGTAAAGTTTGTGAGTGTATAACATTCACTGGGTTCTGAAGCAGGAAGGTGTCTGAACTAAGTTAAAGAGTGCGTTTCGGACTATTTGTCCAGATAAATTGCCTCCCTTACCCTAACTGTCTTCAGGGGTAAACTTGATAGTGGATTAAAAATTAAGGGAATTTTTTTTCTCTTCAAATTTTTGCAATAATTATTTTGTTTCCACTGTAGAAACTTATTTTTCAGTGAGTAATCTTAACTACCATTTATTTGGCGTAGTCGTCTGCATTAGGTGCTTTATTGCCGATTAATAGCAGCGATAGTTAGGTATTATATTTTGGAGGAGGTATCCCAGGTTAAAGTATATCATCTTTTGTTTTGGTATTTTCTCGTAAGTGGTTGGAACCAGTGCATTCTTTTCCCTATTTCTTTCTTGACTAAGTCTCAGCCACTGATTTACTATGGCAGAAAGGGCGAAGCTTAGGCAACTCCTCAGAGACGAAGTGAGAGAGGAGGGACTGGAAGGAGAGGAAGCGAAAGCGTTTGTCAGAGACGAACTTGAGAGATATGATGCGGAGAGAAAAGCAGCGGAAGCTAAAGAGGAAAAAGAAGAAGCTAGGAGGAAAGAAGCGGAAGACCGTCTATTAGAACAGAAGAAAATTGAGGCAGAAATGGAAATTCGCAGGATGCAGCATGAGGAAAGAGAGAAGGAGAGACAGCATGAGGAAAGAGAGAGGGAGAGACAGCATGAGAAGGAGAGAGAAGAGAGACAGCATGAGTTGGCTCTTAAAACTCTAGAATTCCAAAGTCGTGGCGCTGCCTCTACCTCCAGCAATGGAGAATCTTCTCCTCATTCTTCCTTAACTGATCCTTCTAGCACTCAATCTACTCACCTCACTGCTATGTCTTTTGCGCTAGAATCTTTCCCTTGTCCAAATGAGAAGATTGACACGTATCTAGAAAAATTTGAGAAAATTGCAACTCTGTACGGTTTAGAGAGGTCGCGTTGGAATATGAAGCTTTCTCAGGCGTTGAAAAGCAGTGCGTATGATGTTTACGCCAAACTGGAAAGCAGCCAACAAGACAACTATGATGTGTTGAAGAAAGCGTTACTGGAGCGCTTCGAAATGAATGCTCGCAAATTTTTGCAACTGTTTCGCAACAGCAGGAAGGAGAGCTCTGAAACTTTCCAGCAGTTTTCATCTTGTTTAAAGGGATACTTGACAAAGTGCCTTGAGCTTTCACAGCTCCCCTCTACCTATGAAGGTCTGGAGGAATTTGTGTTAACAGAACAAATAAAGAACATTTTGTCTGCTGATACCCGGAGATTTCTAGCTGAGCAGGGGGCAGAAAAGCTTGAAGACATCTTAGAAAAGTCTGAGCGCTATCAAAATGCACTGGCCGAACTGCCGGCCACAAAACGTAAACCGACAGAAGAGCATTTTCGAAAGAATAATCTAGACCAATCTTCTCATGCTTCTAATCTGAATAACCACAGAGAAACTGGACCTCAAAACACCCCTCCTGAAAAATCCAAGTTCTACAAAAACAAGTACCCCAACCACAGTAAACAGTCTGATCAACCCGACCGCCTTACAGGGCAGCGCAGCCAGAAAGGACAAGGTGGCAAAGGGAGAACCCCTGAGCACGGGACATATGATCAGACCGAGCACACCGTGACAAAACGCATCGGATGCTTATTAACAGTCTCGCAAGGTGGAATTATTGACAGTGATTATCAACCTGTTGGGGATACACCCTCAACGCGAGGTACTGTTATATTGAACGGTTCTCAAACTTCTTGTTTATTTGACACGGGGCTTTCTTATGATTGCATTGTCGCCAGAAACCTGGTTAAACCCGGTCAAGAGACAGCAGAGACCGTCCAACTTTGTGGAGTTCGTAAGAGTGATGCACCTACAGCGCTTCCCATCGCATTGGTGGAGATCCACTCTGATTTTGTCAGTCTCGTGATCAAAGCGGCTGTTATGGATGACCCCATCTACCCAGTCATACTTGGCGGTAGATACTTGTGTATTGGGAAACCGGAAGAGCCGATTGTGGCAGCAGTAACTACAAGAGGGTAAACCAAGAAGGAACGGGAGCCTGCGCCTAATTTGTTACCCACGGAACTTAAAGAAGCGCAACAAAAGGACCTTACTTTGGCACACTGCTTTAGGAAACTGCTTATGGCTAAGAAACCCAGACAGCATGGGGACATTTTTTCTAAGGATGGCGTACTTTATCGCAGAACGGGCAAGCCTGACCAAGGTTACAACCAGCTCCTAGTACCGAAACAGTACAGAAGCCAAATCCTAGAAATGGGACAATTTCTTCCCTTTAGCGGACATATGGGACAGAACACCACAAACCAACGGATAACCACTCATTATTGGTGGCCAGGAGTAAATACTGATATTATCAGATATGTCAAATCCTGTGCCCAGTGCCAAAGTGTACCACCCAAGCAACGGACACTCCCAGTCTCGTTGGGTGAAATGCCAATAGTGGGTACACCATTCGAACGGGTTGTGATCGACATTTTAGGACCCTTTGAAAGGACTAAAAGAAGGAACAGGTTCATCCTGACCTTAGTCGATACATGCACTTTATGGGCAGAAGCTATCCCGCTAACATGCGCAGATGCTAAGCATGTCGCAGAAGCCCTCGTGCAGATTTTTACTCGATTGGGATTTCCTCAGCAAGTGTTGACGGATAACGGATCCCCATACCGAAGCCTGTTGATGGATGAGATCGTGAAGATCTTGAGGACCAAACACATCTACACAAAGCCTTATACTCCGGCCGGAAATGTGCTCGTGGAACGTGTTAATGGAAACTTCAACATGATGTTAAGTAAACTGGCACAAGTGAAACCTGAAGATTGGGATCTTTGTATTCCTGCAGCTTTATTTGGCTACAGAGAATCTCCTCATACTTCCACAGGATTTCCGCCAGCTACGCTTTTATTCGGCAGACCCATTAAGGGCCCGCTTGAAGCCTTACTTTGGTCGCTGACAGACCAGAAGGCTGATGAGACAGTTGTCTCAGCAAGTAAATATGTGTCGGATTTTAAAGGAAAGGTTGAAACTAGGGTGGGACCTAGCAACGACTAACTTTAAGCGAGCACGCACAAAGCACGCTAACCGATACAGGAAAGTCGCGAAAGAGAGAGAACTGGAAGCAGGAGAGAAAGTTTTGGTGTTACTCCCTACCGGAAACAACCAACTGAAGATCGGATGGCAAGGGCCGTTTACCGTCCTGAAAAAGATTTCTAAGGCTAACTACCAGATCTCTATTCAAGGAAAGGAAAAGGTTTTTCCATTTAAATCTGTTAAAGAGATACTTGGAAAGACCAGTGCCAACCTCCGACCATCTCCTGACGATCGCCAAAGCTGACGAAGATGACGATAGTGGCAGGGAAATTCCACTGCACACACACGAAATCTTTCAAAAATGTCAGAAGCGGCGACGCTCTTTCAAGCGCGCATGGGAGACATTCCAGAGAAAGGAAACTTTGGGAGTAGACTTGAGTAGGAATTGGAGAGAGATGGAGGGGGGGAGATGAGAGGGAAGAAGACAGACACCCTGAAGCTACGGATATAGGAAATTTATTTCCATAACGTAGACATGGAGTGATTCCATATCTTAAAGGGGGGACGTTCTGTCACAGAGAGTTTATTGATCATAAATTGCCTATATCCTCTTCTTTTTCTTTCACCCGTATCCTCTATTTTATTATCACTCTTTACCTTTTTCCTGTATTTTTCGCATCCATTCGTTTGCGAAAAATATTTTCTTCCCCATTCTCAACTTTACCGTTTTCTTTCTCATACTGGTAAACGCATTTATGACATAACGTGTCAGAGAGAGAGCGTTAAAATGCATTCTATTGCATTAGGTGTCAGTGGACGAAACTGTGAATATATTCGTCTGGCCAGACATAGGAGCAGACATATGTCTACAGCATTCCCTGCACCAGACGAAATACACCGTGAATATTCGCTTTCGCCAGACCTATAGGCGACAAATTTGTCTGCATTTTCACCTGCCACAACGAGTTGCATCGGCTGAGCGCTAGGTGAGGCGCGATAGCCGACATCTCCTCGGCGCAGTTTGAGACATTTGTCTGGAAATCCCAGCTGACAAGGCACTTACTGTTGGCCTGGTCAGCGTGAGGTGTGAAAACGCACGAGTGTCAGTTCATGGTAGTCTTCTAGTTGATGTAAGGTGTTTTAGACGGAAAAGGGGAGATTATTTCGTTTGGCGAAATAAGTGGGACCCCTTTGTCTGGTAATAGATATAACCAGAATGTTAAACTTTATTTTCATTCTGACTCCTAAAATGTTGCAGTAGACAGATCGCTGTGCTAGATCAAATATCTGTGTTTTGGCGAAGTCTGAGTTTCTTGGCCATTTTGCCGAGTTCTAGACTACCATTAGATTGCAGTATTCTAGTTCATGGTTTAGTCTGTAGTTCTGTGTGTGGAGGTAAATATTATATATAATATCTAGTATTTTGTGAGTGTTTAAAGTGATAATCGCTTATTTCATATTTCACTAGTTAGATTTGGTGCAGAGTGCTTAATTTATATAGTCTGTATTATTTTCTAGTGACGTGTTTCAGTGGAAAGCAGAATAAATTATAATTTCTAGCTTAAACAACAATGTAGCTATTAAGGAATTTAATTTAACTGCTAAATAATCAGACGGGAACAATTTTTCTAAACTAACTTATAAATGCTAGATGCCTCATGAGTGTTGACGGAATACGTATGTATTCCTAATTCATGAGGATTGATGATTTTTTTAAATATATAACTTATTGCACGGGAAGTTTTAAATGATAAGTCAAGCTGTACGCTTGCATTTTAAAAAACGTAAGTTATATTGAGTACATAATATGTAACATATTTCATATGTGTTTTTTCTTTATTCAGTGAATACTGGGGTGACCCAATCTTTGCCAGCGTTAGTACAGAGTAAATACCTGTGAAGAACTAACCCATTTTCCTTAGAGTGACTTGGTGCAAAATCTTTACGAGTACTTTAAAGGATAAATGAAGAAACAGGCCTATCGCGCCATATTAAATTCTTCCTGAGAAAAACTCTAGTACATTTTTAGCCTGTGTGGCAAGTAACTTATTAACGTCAGTAACATTCCGACGGAGTTTGACAAGTGATGTGGTGACCGATTATAGTCCTAGCCTGAAAGAACCCACCGACCTGACATTCCTTATTTCTAGAAACTAAGCTAGTGACACTGTGCTTGCTATTAACGTTCGTACCTGGAAAATTTTATGTGACTTAAACAGACATTCGACAAATAAGCACCCCCCAAGGAATCGTTCCCTGAAGCAGAGAATTCAACCCGTCTTTTTGGAACTGGGGATTTCTTGGTCAAGGCTGCCATTGACGATTCTGTAGGTAAATGTCCTGAAAAATTGTATTTCCCAGAAGTGGCTACCAAAGCTGTGAGTATGAGCAACTGCACGTGATCACTGCTGAATGAATAGAGTGAATGCAGGACTGAGTGATTTCTTAATTGTTGTAATGTGGCACCCATTTTGCTGCCTGAATTCCTTTATGCAAGTTATTGCTAACAATATTTACCCTTAGAATAAAGCAGAGTATCAAGTCTGTCCATACCTTAAAAGGGGGAAACCATAGACTCAATCATATGTATCTGTAACTCTTTGGGGTTATCACTTTCTTCTAACGGGACTGTGAGCTATATATCCAGGGGAGGACCATACAAACGGGTCTATCACTATTGTAGCATTCCTTGATTTTTTATGACTATGTATATGCTTTTGATGTATTTTATATGTTGTGATGTAAGTTTACTATGATAATTAAACTATACCTACATTTATTTCAGTGTGGTGGTCAGTTCGTTCCCATAATATCTATATAATCATTGTTATAGTTGTTCCCACGTCTGTGTGTCTAACTGTCGTCACTTGTATGTGCGGGCACGTGAGTGGATAGATATATATATTAATATACCTATTTTTTTATAGACTGTCTGACTCCTTTGGATCTGTTGTAGAAGATAGGCGGAAAGAGAGAGAGAGATTCTCGATTTTCCGGGACAGCCTCTATAAATTTCTACCATCTCACTCGTGAACTCTAGGGACCAACCCAAGTCTTAATTTCTCTATAAAAAATTTCTATAGAAGCTTGGACGTGCCATATTATCACATCTCACTGTGGCTATCATGCACAGAATTCACACTGGAGCCATTTTCTGCACTGCTTGACTGATGGATGTACTTTCTTTCAACGTGTTCCACTACTGCATTTGGCTATTGTCAAGGATGGTGTTTGTGGTGTTACACACTTTATAAGTTTCTTGCACCAATGCTTCACCGAGTGCCTGGTTTCTATTGTATTTTTAACGTTTTGGGAGGGTCAGATGGGAATGTTATAAGTGATCCCATGTGGCTGGTTTGTTTATTGTAAATAGGCTGCGAGTTGGTCATTTTGGCTCGAGAAGTGTTAATGAATATATGAGAAAATCTCGTGTGATTTTGGCGGGAAAGAGTGTGCCGAGTTTTGTGAGTTCATGGGGTTGCTAGCTTTTTGAGACGGAAGACTATGTATCACGTTTATTAGTTAAAGGAATAGTTGGAGATTATGGCAGAAAGGGTTTTAATATACTGGGCTTGAGTTATGTGAGACTCGAAAGTTATTGTTAATACGTTCGCTCTAGCGCAAACCGTCTTCATTCATTCATAACCCTCCACTCCCAAAGGAGCATATGCCTTCAACAAACACATGCCTTGTCCTCCTGTCACGTGCCTTCATCTCAAGTTCTTTCCACGTTCTCCTCATCATTTTCACCTCTGTTTCCAGCTCCCTTCTCCATGTGCTTCTTGGTCTACCTCTGCCTCTCTTGCCCTGTGGATTCCGGAACAAGGACTGCCCTGTAATGCTATCAACAGGTTCCCTCAGCGTGTGTCCTATCCATCGCCATCGTCTTCATCTCATCTCTTGTTCCACTGGCACTTGTCTAGTTCTTGTCATCAGTTCCACGTTGGTAACCTTGTCATACCATTTTAATCTCTCTATTCTACGCAAGCACCCATTTATGAAAGTCTGTAGCTTTTTGGTTGTTGTCTTTGTTGTTCTCCATGTCTCAGAGCCATACAATAGGACTGACTTCACATTTGAGTTGAAGATTCTTATTTTCGTGTTGGATCCGATTTCTCTTGATCTCCATATATTTCCCAATGCAATGAAAGCTCCTCTTGCTTTTTGTATTCTTATTTTGATATCACTGTCTGTCCCTCCAACTTTGTCTATATTGCTGCCAAGATATGTGTACGATTCTACGTCTTGTATTGGTGCTTCTTCAAGTTCAGCTCTGTTATCATTACCTGCATGTATTCTCATTATCTTTGTCTTTTCCCTGTGTATTTTCAGACCCAATTGATGTGACCTCTCATCGAGTGTTTTCAATTTGTCCTGCATCTGATTACGGTTATGGGACAGAAGAGCCAAGTCATCAGCAAAATCCAGATCATCCAACTGCTTAGTCAGAGTCCACTGGATTCCATTTCAGTTGTGTGTTGTCGATGTTCTCATAACCCAGTCTATTGCTAGTAAGAAAAGAAATGGAGACAAGAGGCATCCTTTGTCGCACTCCTGTTCTTATCCCAAACGGTTCTGTAAGCTGTCCTTCATGAAGAACTCTGCATGTCATGTCTTCATATGTTTTCTTTATTAAATTAATAATCTTCAGGGGAACTCCATAATGCCTCATCAATTTCCAAAGTGATTCTCTGCCATATTTGTAATCCACGAGAGATGTCAGGTTTGTGACATGTAGCGGGGTTTCTGAGTTTTATATGTACATATATAAGGAATGCCCAGATATTGATGGAGGATTTGATCATTAAATAGTGCGTGGAGATCGAATCAAGTATTATACGTATATACTTGTACGTCACACTCATACACGTGCACATAGAAAGAAAGAGAGAGAGACAGACACAGAGAGAGAGAGAGAGAGAGAGAGAGAGAGAGAGAGAGAGAGAGAAAGAAAGTTACTACAAACATCCACTGGTTACACCCTGTCGCGAGTATGGAAATAGAGGATGTCTGAGTTTAGACAGAATGTGAATGAATAATGCGAAAGTAGAGAATTAAAGTCACTGATGAAAATATGGAGAGAGATAGGACTTATGGGGAGAAGAGAGATATGATCAGATATCTAAGGTCGACTTGCCCGCCACACTCAAGACTATGTTTTTTTGTATGTCATACCCTCATCCGTCCTCTTGCTAAATAGGATAATCTATTACAGTAAGGACTACAACAGCAAACATCAAGTGACAGAACTGAATGAATTCTGACCGTTCAGAACATATAAATATATTTATTAAAGAAACCACACTACCAACATAAAATAATAACTTCACTAGCTCTGATAGGCTAGTTATTATATGTCACAATCACAGAAAAATATACTTCACTCAATCTCTCAGGCCAAACGTCTCACTCCACACCATCAACACCCGTACACTTTCTCACTACCAAGATTATCTAACTAAAGGGGTAGGCTCACAGAAGAAAACGGCCTCCTTTAAAGTTAACAAATCCTGGTAGGTAAATTTACTCCTCAGCGAGGAAAAACAGCACTGTTCCACCTAATTGGATATTCAAAGGTTATGGAGATAAGCTCTCTCTGTAAGAGCGTCGTAACAAAATCCAATGCGTTCACAATTTCCTGTGGCTGGTGGCCATACTATCAGGTGAAGGAGATTAAAACGAAATACTTGCACCCACTGATATATCCCACCAAGAACAACTACTGCTGGGAAACGAATATCCAGGAAGGACACGCAGGTGTGCCTCTTATGCTGGATATTGAAGACTTGATCTCCCAGACAGTGGACGAATGCTAGCAATAGGCGAATCCTCTCTGGCGTTACGTCAGTATACTCCGAGTTAACAGAGCGTAAATGGGTCTGACGATAGTGCCGAAATGACTGGATGGGAAAGGAGGCAGGCCGTATGAGCTGGAATTACATGTAATTTCGAACAATAGGCTGTGTTTACGTTATCCACGACGCAGCCGTATATGCCGAAACTGGCGGTATGATCTGGACTGCCGTGTAATATTTGTTTTATGGAAGTTGTAATCCAACTGAAAGCAGCAATCTAATCAGGAACTGGCAGTGTGACGTAGACTGCCGTGTAATATTTATTATGCGGAAGTTGTAATCCAACTGATCGCAGCAATCAAAGCAGGAAGCACAAATACAACGTTGTTACCAAGGCTCTGAAAATATACAGCAATTCAATATCTCATTACTACCTGTAGCCTATACGTCCTCTGTTATTTCTCACCCATGAAAAATATAAACAAACTTCCACTCGCCGTTTCTCTCTCACAAAATCAAAACAAAGCCCGTCTCTCCCCCGCTCTGTACTCTGTTATGCCTAGGGAATCACTACCACTGTAGGCCCCGCCCTAGGTTACAGTGAACACGCACACATGGAGCGCACGCAGCGGCTTAAGGCGGCCTGATGCTACAAATATATTCACACACAAACACCTACATAGCCCCACACACTAAGGTAAAGCGAGACCAATGTTAGGTATCAAACCATCCTGATAATTAGATGTGGCCCGAGTGATAATTACCCCAGTAGGGATAACACTAAATGAGTTACCAAAAAAATTAACGTTGGGCTTACACTCAATGTCAAATAGCAAAAACTCTTTACAGTTTTATTATACACACCCAAGCGGAAAAATGGGTAAAAAGACGATACACCGGCTCACACTCTCTGTCTTAAGAAAACCCACTCCCAGCTAACACTTAGTGATTATGGATAATGGCTCACTTAATAAAATTCAGAGTATCCAGGTCACGGAAAAATTTACCTTAATGAAAATATATATATATATATATATATATATATATATATATATATATATATATATATATATATATATATATATATATATATATATATATATATATGTATATGTATATATATATAAATACTTCTATGGCACGCGCCTCAAACAGCTTCTGACAACCAAGTCCAGCTCCCGGCCTTCACGTGTGGCTCAATTTGAGCCCGGCGGAACTGTTTCCACTGACGGGAGAAGGGGCAAAGGCGAGCGACTGGCGCCTTAAAACCAGCAGCTTCGGGCAGATAGGGCTCGTGATCCTTGGTTGGTAGCTTATCTAAGAGAAGGAACTCTGAATTCAAACCACCGCTGCCTTGCGGGAATATCCATTTATGGAATTGGCTTCGGGAGTAAACCCTGAGGATAAATCCGGAGTCGGAGTCCCTAAGGCAGTCTAATGTCGATTCGACATTATTCTGGCAACTGCTGCGACATGGCTGGTACCAAACTGTATCGGCTACTGCCGTTCCTTTGGATCTACCGGCTGTGTGGAGAGGGGGAACATGCTGCATGGGCAACAGCTTGATCTCCATATAACTGTGCCCAAGCTTGCGCCCTGGAGAGGACACTCCAGCTTCACCCTATAGGTGTCGGCAAAACACGGGAAGTAGCAGTTACCGGTTATAAGCATTTTGCACAATTGGCGTAGGGCATGGCGCCAGGGGCTACTTCCGACAGTGGGAGAGATTCTAGGATCTCACTGGACAGCTACCGCCCGCTTCAAGCTGGGCAGCCCCCAGTCAATAAGGTGTTGTCCCGCCACTGTCTGCTTTCCCCATTGGGTGCATGGGGATTAGGGTCAAACCCGAACTGTGGACAGAAAATTTTGCACCAAGCAATTATCGAAAAAATAGAAATAAGCAAACTCTCAGATTGGGATGCTGGAACGTCCGGACTATGTTGACTGGACTATCCGAAAACCTACAGGATGTAAACGATGTAAGGAAGACAGCCATAATTAATGATGAGCTTAAACGACTTCAGGTGGATATAGCTGCACTTCAGGAAACGCGCCTGGCGGGCTCTGGAACGGTGAGCGAGAAGGACTACACATTTTATTGGCAAGGGAAAGATCTTAATAAAGCTAGAGAACACGGAGTAGGTTTTGCGGTCAAAAAATCGCTAACTAAAATAGTTGAACCAGGCGAGAATGGATCAGAACGCCTGTTAACGCTCCGCCTGCAAACTAGCACAGGTCCCATCACCCTTGTCAGTGTGTATGCTCCTACTTTGTACTCTGCCTCAGAAGCTAAAGATGAGTTCTACGAGAATCTAACAGCAATTATCAAACGCATACCTAGGCAAGAACAGCTTGTTCTCCTTGGTGACTTTAACGCTAGAGTGGGTGCCGATAATGTTTCATGGCCTTCATGTCTGGGCAGGTTTGGTATTGGCAAGATGAATGAAAATGGACAACGGCTCTTAGAGTTGTGCGTCCACCATGACCTCTGCGTGACCAACACCTACTTTCAGACAAAACCCCAGCATAAGGTGTCATGGAGACACCCACGATCCAAGCACTGGCACCAACTTGACCTGATTCTCGTCAGAAGGCCACTCCTCAGGTCTGTGCTCTCCACGCGCTCGTACCATAGTGCAGACTGTGATACAGATCACTCCTTGGTTTGCTGCAAAATCAGAGCACAACCAAGAAAACTCTATCGTGTCAGACATGAAGGGAAACCACGCATTGATACCAGCAAGATGTCAGACCCTTTCATGATCGCTCAATTCACTGCGACCTTCGAGAAAGTGCTCAGTAACCCTCAGCATGGTGATACTATTACAGAGAACTGGGAGCATCTACGGAACACCATTCAAAGTACTGCACTTGCCACCTTTGGTAAGAAAACAGCAAAGTCAAATGACTGGTTTGATGCTTCATCAGATGTGATGGCACCTGTCATTGAAGCTAAGCGCAGTGCTATGAATGAATACAAACGTTCACCGAGTGCCAGAACCCTACAGATCCTGAGGGCTACGAGAAGCAAAGTTCAACAAACTGCTCGACGCTGTGCAAATGACTACTGGCTCCAGCTCAGTGAGAGCATCCAGATCGCAGCGCAAACAGGCAACATTAGACAAATGTATGACGGTATAAAGAAAGCACTTGGCCCCCATAAAAGTAAGACGGCACCGCTAAAAACCATCAGCGGAGAGAAGCTAACCGATAAGGGTAAGCAGATGGAGAGGTGGGTCGAGCACTACTCTGAGCTTTACGCTAGAGACAATACTGTTACGCCTGCAGCCCTTGATGGTGTCAACAGTCTGCCAACTATGGAGGAGCTGGATGCCGAACCAACATTAGAGGAACTCAGCAAGGCCATTGATAGCTTGGCCTCTGGCAAAGCACCAGGCAGTGATGGGATTCCTCCTGATTTAATCAAATGCTGTAAGAGCACGCTATTACATCCCCTGCATAGGATGCTGTGCCAGTGCTGGGAAGAGACAACTATTCCTCAAGACATGCGAGATGCCAAGATTGTAACACTGTATAAAAATAAAGGAGACAGAAGTGATTGCAATAACTACAGAGGCATCTCTCTTCTTAGTATTGTTGGTAAGGTTTTTGCCAAAGTCATCTTAATGCGACTACACAAGTTAGCTGAGCGCATATATCCAGAGTCACAGTGTGGATTCCGAGCTGGCAGATCAACAACAGACATGATCTTCTCTCTCCGCCAGCTTCAGGAAAAATCAAGAGAGCAGAAAAGATCATTATATATCGCCTTTATAGACCTCACAAAAGCATTCGACTTGGTTAGTAGGGATGGACTCTTTAAAATCCTCCTGAAAATAGGCTGCCCTTCTAAAATGCTGGAAATGATAAAGTCATTCCATGATGGCATGAAGGGAACAGTCCAATATGCTGGAAGCACGTCACAGCCCTTTGATATACGAAGTGGCGTTAAACAAGGCTGTGTTCTGGCTCCGACCCTCTTCGGAATCTTCTTTGCCTTACTCTTGA